>NTPY01000672.1:3442847-3461725 GCA_002922825.1 Brachionus calyciflorus
CGGTTAAATCTGAACTTTTAACGGGAAAATTTTAGCTCAATTATTGATTAATTTAATTTTGATAAATTCTTAGCTTTAGAAACCTTGAATTAAATTAGTTTCAAATTTCAAGCGAGTCAACTGTAGTTAAAATATCCAAATATTGTATTATAACCTTAAAGTATTATATTAGTGTCAAAGTAATCGAAAAAAAATTCATTTAAACTTAGTTCTAATATTTTTAAAGATAAAATTGATAAAAAGATTCTTGATAATTTGGCGTGAAAACTATTTTCACTGAAGTAAAAACTAATATTGTATCATATTTTCATTTGTTTATTTAAATTTCAAGATTTATTTTTAAAATATTCAAAGTTTTTTTTAAAGAGCATTTTTTTACAGTTTATTTTTAGAAAAAATTTTAACCTGAACATATTCATTTATTTTTTATTAACTTACCATACATTAGAAACTCTCTAGGCAATAGATGCATGTAAAAAAGCAAAAATAAATTAAAGCCCAAGAAGCTTTTTTTTTTTAAATATTAAATTTCAAAAGTGTTTAATTTTAGTAAAACAAAACACAAATAAAACGATAAACGACTAATAATTTTATTTAAAATAACCAATTTTTTTAAAGGACTAATAAATATTAGTTCGACACTTTGATTCCTCTAAAATGAAATTCTTTGAAAATCTTTATTTTTTAGTTTATTTAACTATAAAAAATTCTATTTATATAAAAAAAAGTGTTTCACTTAAGCACTCTTAGCTGGAACAGTTGATGAATTCTTGCTTGGCTCTTTCCATAAACCAGACATCAATTTCTTAATTTCTGCAATAGCTTGTCCTGGATTCAAACCCTAAAAAGAAAATTTTTCTCAAATAATTAGAAATTATTTTATCTTTTGAAAGAAAATTACCTTTGGACAAACAGTGGTACAGTTCATAATTGTGTGACATCTATAAACTGAAAATTCATCTCTAAATTTATCCAAACGCTCTTTGGCAAACTCGTCTCTTGAGTCAATAATCCATCTTTTGAAAAAAAATTTTAAAACGAAAACTTAGAAAAAAAATTAACTTAATTATAAACCTGTATGATTGCAATAAAACAGCAGGGCCTAAGTATTTATCTGAATTCCACCAGTAAGATGGGCATGAAGTTGAGCAACATGCGCACAAAATACATTCGTATAAGCCATCTAATTTAGCACGATCAGCTTCAGATTGGAAGAATTGTTGTTCACCAGCTTTAATGGTATCTTTACGTTTCAAGTATGGCTCAATTGATTTGTATTGAGCATAGAAATTGCTTAAATCCTAAAGAACGAATTAAAATTTTTTTTCTATTTTTTTTTTTTTAAATTCATAAACTTACCGGGATTAAATCTTTAACAACAAACATGTGTGGTAATGGATAAATTTTAGTTTTTTTGCCCAAGTTATCATCAATTTTACTAAGAAAAAATTAATTTTTTATGATTCCTTTTTTTATGCTAGATTTAATTTCTTACCATAAGCAAGCTAGAGTATTAGTTCCGTTAATGTTCATTGAACACGATCCACAAATACCTTCACGACATGATCTACGGAAAGCTAAAGTTGAATCTTGTTCGTTTTTGATTTTAACCAAAGCGTCCAAAACCATCATACCACAATCGTTCAAGTCAACTTCATACTCTTTCAAGTATGGTTTTTGACCTGGTTGTTCAGGATCCCATCTATAAATAGCAAATTTTTTCAATCTTGGTTGTTTATTTTCTTGTGGGACAGCTTGGGTTCCAGCTAGTCTAACCTACAGATAATGAAATTTTATTAAATAAATTTTTATTCAAAATTTGGCTGAATTTGTTCTACCAAAGTAAAAATTTTCTTAAATTCAAAACTTTCGTCTTTTTTCCAAAAATTAAAAATTATTGGTAATTTTTTTTTTTTAATATTTTTGAAAATGGGCGGGTCACATTCAAAATTGCCTCTTAGATTTTTATTTGAGCTTTAGTACTTAATTTCGAACTGAGGTTCAAACGAAAGAAAATAACTCGGTTTAAAAATTGAATTTTTAAATAAGAACATCAAAGAGTCTGAACCTTTAAAGTGGACAATTTTCAGTTTAATTTTGGTAGAAAAAATTTTACAAAATTTAGGAATTAATATTTACAGCTGTTTCCAAGACTCTTAAATTTGATTGAAAAAGAGATGATGCTCTCGAAATAAGGGCCATTTTCTAAACTTTTTTTTTGATTAAATAAAATAAAAATCTAAAAAATAAAATTTTTAACGTTTAAGAAATCTAATAAAGTATTTATTTCTTTGTATTTTAAGTGAATTTTCTAGTTATTCGTTACATTGGGTGTATTTCATAAATTTTTAAATTTTTTTTTGTTAAATAATCACGAAGCCAAATTCAATGCTAAGAGTTATTTAAGTTATATAATTTTAATTTCATCAAAAAAAAAAGCATAATATATTCTCCCTTAATTTTATATAATTGAATGTTGTTAGAAGCAAGCTTGCAAATATTGATTTCATGCATTCACCCTGAAGAAGAAGCTTCCCAGTTATCGCTTCTTTTTTAGTCTAAATCAAAACGCAAAATTTTCTTTAATTTTGAATTCGTTTTTATTTTTCAATTCAAAATTGGTTCAGTTAAGCTAAGAAACTGTTTTCTTTTTTTTTTAGAAAAATTTTAAATTTTTTAAAAAAGAATTCTTTTTGAAATTTTCAAAATCAAACAATCGGTTCTCTCACTCTCTTTTTTAATTTTAAAATTACACTGATACATTAGAAAATAAACTCTTCTATTAAATTCATGTATGCTCGTTTTTGGCTTAAGAAAAACTCAAAATAATCTCTTTCAAGATATAATTCAAATTTTTTTTTGTTGTTTAATCATTTCTAAAATATTTTTATTTTAGATACGTTCCGAATCCTAATAAAAAAATTTTTTTCTTTTTTTAATTTAAAAAAATGAGAGAAATTGTACATTTACAAGCTGGTCAGTGTGGTAATCAAATCGGTTCGAAATTTTGGGAGGTAATTTCGGATGAACATGGTATTGATCCAACTGGAGCTTATCAAGGCGATTCAAATGTACAATTGGAACGTATCAACGTATATTTTAATGAGGCAGCTAAAGGTAAATATGTACCAAGAGCAGTATTAGTCGACTTGGAACCAGGTACCATGGACTCAGTTAGATCAGGTCCATTCGGCCGTATGTTCCGACCAGACAATTTTGTCTTTGGTCAATCTGGTGCTGGTAACAATTGGGCTAAAGGGCATTACACAGAAGGCGCTGAATTAGTCGATGCTGTTTTAGATGTAGTTAGAAAAGAGGCTGAATCATGCGATTGCTTACAAGGATTTCAATTAACACATTCATTAGGTGGTGGTACTGGTTCTGGTATGGGTACTTTATTAATCTCTAAAATTCGCGAGGAATTCCCGGATCGTATCATGAATACATTTTCAGTTGTACCGTCTCCTAAAGTTTCAGATACAGTTGTCGAACCATACAATGCTACATTATCCGTACATCAATTGGTCGAAAATACTGATGAAACTTATTGTATTGATAATGAAGCTTTATATGACATTTGCTTCCGTACTTTGAAATTAACATCACCTACTTATGGTGATTTGAATCATTTGGTCTCAGCAACAATGTCTGGAGTAACTACTTGCTTAAGATTTCCAGGTCAATTGAACGCTGATTTAAGAAAATTAGCTGTTAATATGGTTCCATTTCCAAGATTGCACTTTTTTATGCCTGGCTTTGCTCCATTAACTGCCAGAGGTAGCCAAGAATATCGTGCTTTGACCGTACCCGAATTAACTCAACAAATGTTTGATGCTAAAAATATGATGGCTGCTTGTGATCCACGTCACGGTCGTTACTTAATTGCCTCGGCTATTTTCCGTGGTCGTATTTCAATAAAAGAAGTTGATGAGCAAATGTTGCATGTACAAAACAAAAACTCGTCTTATTTTGTCGAATGGATTCCAAATAATATCAAGACAGCTGTTTGTGATATTCCACCAAGAGGCTTAAAAATGTCAGCTACTTTCATAGGTAACTCAACAGCTATGCAAGAGCTATTTAAAAGAATAAGCGAGCAATTTACTGCTATGTTCAGGAGAAGAGCCTTTTTGCATTGGTATACAGGTGAGGGTATGGATGAAATGGAATTTACAGAGGCCGAGTCAAATATGAATGATTTAATTAGTGAATATCAACAATATCAAGACGCCACTGCAGATGAAGAAATCGAAGCTGCTGATGAAGAGCATGCTTAAAAATTGTGAATTAGGATTTTTTTTACATCTTTATATTTTTGCGATTTTTTATTTTTATTACTATATTATCATGTAATTTTTGTCCAAATATTATTTTTTTTTGTAGCATTTTTTTTGTCAGGATTTTATTTAAAAAAAAAAAAAAACTAAGCCAATCATGGTGTAGAATTCAATTTATTGTATTTAAATTATATATATTTTTTATTCTATTACAAAAATGACTAAAAAAGAAATTAAATTCTCATTCAATTCATAAAGTAGAATTTTGTGCATCAAAATAATAAAATAATTTATTGTAAATTGAATTTAAATGCTTTTAATCTGAAACCCTGTTTCCAAAATTTATCAGATTAGGGATTTTTGAGATGAGTCATATTTAGGAGTAAAAAAGTTCCTAAATGTTATTTAGCAACTAATTTGTATAATATTCTTAATGTCTCTGAATAATAATTTTACAAAGAGCTTTAGCATATTGAATGCTTTTATTTTATGTGAATTACGTATTAATCTTTAAGATTACCGAAATCATAATTTAAGAAATATTTAGTTTTGGAGGTTAACTAGAATCTTGATCATATTATTCAATTTTTTTTGATGATTATACATTAATTTTACGTTTTCAATTTGAATAAAAATTGATTTGAATTTTAAGTGATCATTTTTAAGAGGCTTGGGTCAGATGATATCTAAAATAATGTCAAAAATCTGAAAAAAAAAACAAGAAAAATATGCTTCTACGTAAAGGATCAAATTTTTTTAAAATTCAATTCGCTATGAATAATTAGTAACTTCTCGTATTTTTAATTAATTTTTTTAAATAAAATAAAATAACGTATTGTCTCGTATTATTCTTAAATATCGAACACTGGATTTCAAAACGCTTTAAGGACATGTCGTTAATAACGAAAATGGGTAAAAAACGAGGTTTTTTTGAAATTTTAGTCTCGCAATTAGTGACATGTTAATAGTGAAAAAAAGAGATTCTTTTTTAAAAATTTTATAAGGACTTGATCTTTCCTGAACGGTCAGGAAAGGAAGGGGTGAATGACCATGAATGTACATTATTAACAAAAATCTAATTTGAAAACAAATGTAATCAATGAGAGATACTGCACTTTCTTCTTTAGTCCTTCGAATTATTGACAAAGCATACCATACAGTAACGAACCCAAGAGAGCCGTACCCTACCTATTAGAATTAAATTTTTTTTAAAATAAATCGTTTAAAATTTGGTACCTCTAGTGTCAAAAAAAATAGCCATTTTTATGTTTTTTTTTCAAAAAGTTTTATCTTATTATATTCATCGATCGCATTTGACGATTCGAAAAAGATTTATTTCTGATAATTTTCTATAGCTTGGATTAAATTTTCGCTCTAAGCATGTCCAGTTTTTTTGTTTTACTTTGCAAAACCAAATTTTATTCAAATTAAAAGAATAGAATTTTATTAATATTCCTGATAGAATTTATCTACTAAAAATTTCTAAATCCATTTCCATAATAATATACTCGAATAAATAATTTTTTTAAGTTTTATCTGGTCTTAGAAAAGAGCGTTAGGTTTCTAAATCTTGATTTATAAATGATAATTTCGATCGACTAATGGTAACACAACCCTTAATTTGATTTTTTATTTTTTTTTCGAAAAAGGAAACTTATTAAAATTGTTTTTCTTGATTAAACCCGCAATCTTATAAACGTTTAACATAAATTTTTTTAAACAAATTTTGAGCTAAATTTAAGTCAAGTGCTTTAATCAAATATTATTATATCTGAATCAATTTTTCCTTTTCTTTTTGTTTTTATTTGTAATTAAATAGCTAAAAGTGAATAATTTATCAAAATTGCTTCTAGGTAACAATTAATATCAGACTTTGTTTTCAAAAATTGAATTCAAATATTAAAATCTCATTGCATAATATAGACGAAGACATATTTACCATTGGCCAAAGGGGACTATTTTCTTTGTGTGGCTTTCTTAGATTAATTTTTAGTTATCATCTAATAATAAGGTAAATAAGGCACATATTTAAAAAAAAAAGAGAGAGAACGTTTATTTAATGATTCCAAATCAAACTTATTTTGTTTCGAAACACTTGAAAAAAATTTTTTTTTCGAAATCTAAATTTCTTTGTGCTAAATTTTTACGTTTTTATTTTATTTTCAGAGTAAACAAACAATAAATTGGCATATATTTTTTTTAAATTTACAAAAATAAAAATTTTTCACAATTCAATTTTAACTCTCTCTCTTTCTCTTTCCACTCTTATTTGTTTATTCAATAAATCTTAAATTACCATCAAGCTGCTGCTCTTAAATAATCAATAAACATGTTAAGTGGGACATTACTGCCTCTCTTTATCAGAAAAAGTGAATTTCTACGCTTTCCTTTATTTACCTTAAAAGTTCATTACACTCTTGATCAATACGAGGCTGATCAATTTTCGATTAGTTTATGTTTAGTTTACCTTATTATATTTGTTTAATCAAATAAAGTTCTGACAAAAAAATTAGCTCTACATTTTTTTTTATTATTTCAAGATTGAAATAATTTGGCCCCTTTAGAATTTCTTTTTTTTTAAATTACAAAGTTTTTTTTTCATTTCACATGCTTTTTTCTAAATTTAAAAAGTTTAATTATATTAACCCAAATAATTGAGCATTTAGAGATCTTTTGAAGAATATTCTCTAATGGATTTAAACTTGGAAGATTTAGTTCTAAGCGACCATAAGTTTTTAGGATATTAAAACAAAAATTATGTCACAGAATAGTGACAATGAACAATGAGATAACGATATTTGAAATTAGAAAATATTATTTTTTGTTTTGTTGGCTTGAAAAGATAATTGCACGCAAAACAAAGAAAAAATTATATATATATATATGGTTTTTTGTTGAATGGATCTAAATTCTTGTTATTATTAAACTAAAACTAGAATAAATATCAAAAAATATTAGAAAGAAAAGATAAAAAAACAAAGAAAGATTAATCTATATTTCAACAATAATATTCTCTTATTATTGTCCCTTATTATCATTGGATTCTTTGTTTTTTTATCGGTCTAAATTTCATGTAAACATTCAAAAATTTTAAATATATTTTTATAAGATACTCGAGGATTTTGAAGAAATGCACGATTTAATCTAATAAATAATGATTATTTTCTTGTAGATCCTTATGTCTTCCAAAAAGTATAAGGTTAAATTTTTTGTAAAATTTTACAATAAATTTAATCTTCTTTGTTTTATATTTTGGTATTTTTAACATGACTGTCGAGATTTATCTGGTTATTTTTAAATTCAAGCCATAAATTTTTCGATTTTTTTCATTTTGCTTAATTTAAAACTAACCGATTTAATTTTTAAAAGCAAATAACAAAAATAAATTATAAAATAAATAGTTAAGCTTAAATATACCAAAATATGCTAATATTGTAACTGTGCGCGGAATGACGCAATTCTTTATCGATCATTTAATTCTAATTCAAGCGCGTTGACCGATAAAATTATTTAATTAGAGCTATTTTATTTGAGCAAGTTTTTTTTTTAAATTATCATTACAGAATTTAGTTCTTGAAGTTTAATTTTGTGTTGTAATTATTTACCGAAAATAGAAGTTGGTGTATGGATTTTTTCATATTCGTTTATTCAAAATTTTTCTTTATCTAAAAAAGTGTCCTAACAAAAAGTAAGTACCGTAATCACCCAATTATTGTACGGATACATTTTCAAAATTGTTTCACACACTTTTTTGAAGTCATAAGACCAAAGACTTAATCGTAGTAATTATCGTAAGTACAATTTTGAAATATCACATTTATACAATGCTATGTCTATCGAGTCATTATGACAAGTTCGGGGAAATTCTATAACTCTCTTATAAAAATTTCTAGGAAGTTTTTATTCGACGTATTATAGTTACAAGCAATTATCTGACGATATTCGGGTATATTTGCAAATTTTCATATTAGTTGGTCTATTTGAAAAATGTATAGCTTCTGAATTGGTTTATTCTTTTGTGTTCTATAAGAATTAAACCTACAAGTTTGAAATATCATTAGAAAAGTGCGATGTTTCAAAATATTTCAAATTTTCAGAAACTTTTAAATTCAAAAGATCTTTTTATTTATTTTTATTTTTTTAAGGGTGTTTATCTCATTCTAAATTTTTATTGTGAATTTAATCAGGAAATTAGACAAGTCTTTAAAAATTTTCCTTGTCTAATCTAAAGAGCGTATTTAGTTACAGCGATTTATCAAATATTTTAAAAAAAAATTAAATTTTTTTGAAAATTTATTATAACTAAATACGTTACTTAGATCGAGCATATTTAGTTTTGATAAATCTTTATTGCAAAAAAAACACTCAAATATTTTTTTCAAAAAAATATTTTAAAACATCGCACTTTTTTAATGAAGTTTCAAACTGGTGGGTAAAATTGTTATAGAACACAAAAGAATAAACCAATTATAGTTACATGTTACCAAAAAAATAAAGGAAATATTTCAATCAAAAACTTTTTTTTGGTCTAATATAGTTACATACAATTATACAATTACCATAGGCATGTTAGAATTTTTTGTCAATTTAAAAAAAAAAAATTAAATACGCAATTAAAATTAGAAAATTTTTAGCAGACTTTTCAAAAAAGTGCAGAAAATTTTGCTGGACTATATAGGAGCTTTTTGTCGCCAAAAAGACTTTTGATATCTTTGCATAGTAACTTTGGCTATCAATAAAATTTAAAAAAAAGTTATAATTGAGATTTTCGGTATAATTGGGCGATGAACATGGGTTTGCAATATGAATTACTAACTTTATATGTAATTGCGAGGAGCGAGCTAAAAACCAGATGTGTATATATAGAAAAAAATAAAATTCTGAGTGATTATGCTGGGACTATATTAGTTGAAACTTAAGAATTTGATTGGGTAAAAAAATAAGCATGCGTTAAAAAATGAAACTTAATTATTTTATAAATTGAAAAAATAAGTTAAAAATAGCGGGTCGTTACTCGCATAATAAAAGCCTTGCTTCTCTAGTCGAATTGTAGAGACTTACTGATGTGATAACATTGGTCTATCACCCAATCAAAAATGATTAACTTATAACAATATTTAAGTAGAGCTTAAATTTAGCTGCTTCTAAGAATGGAATTTTTACATAAAATGACAGTAGTTTTATATTGATGTTTAAAAAAATCCAAGATATTAATTTGGTAGAAAAGATTAGTGTGATTTTTGACCTTTAGTAAAATATAAAAGACAAGTAAATGTATTTTAATTTATAATAATTAAAACTAATAAAATGGAAAAACAATTAATCATTAATGGTATTTCTTTTCATATGTTTATGAGATTATACTTAAAGCTACAAGAGTCTCTTGAGAGATTTCGTACAAGACATTATGAAATTTTCCAAAATTAAAAAATTATCATTTAATGTAAATTTTAAATACATTTTTACCAAGCTAATTAACTTAAATATCATTTCGTATTTAATCAAAACTCTTGGATTAAAAATTATCTAAAAGAGTAGAAAGGCTTTATTACATAACGTATGATTAATAATAGACCAAATTGCAATAAAAATTCTTAATTGTAAATTTTAATTTTAAAAATAAAAAAAAACAAGAAGAAAAATTTCTTTAAAATTTAAAATTAACTAAATTAATTGTAATGCTATTTGCATTATTAATTTAAGTTTTTAGATTAATCGAGTCTAAATATGTGAGTGTGTAGCGATAAAAAATATGAAAATATTGCATGAAAAAAACTCGAGAAATACTTGACTTTAAGTTTTGGTTAATGCCCTTTTTTTTTTTATAAAATTGGGCCTTATTAAAATAATTAGTTGTTATTGAAAAAATTTCTTTATTGATCAAAAAAGCATTCGTTTTGCAAAGTTATTTTTTTATTAGATAAACTTATTTGGTAAACCATTTAGCCGAAAAGGCATTTAATTTTTGGTTTTAGTTTGTTACGAGTTCTTATGCATCGAGATGAAAAATCCTTTGAAAAAATTCTCTATTTTCTTTTTAAATTAATTTATGTAAGAAAGCATTATTATTAACGAACCCTGAATAAAATTTTTTTTTATATAGAATTTCTGCGAGATCGAAAATTTTTGAGATCTTTATTTTGGAATCTTTCACTTGAAAGAATTTAGTGAAATTTTAGATTTCTATTTAAATTGATGTGAAAGAAAACTTATGAAAAAAAAATTATTTAATTGAATCAAAATTTTAAGCTTTATCTTAGTAACTTTTTTTTTCTAAAGTTAATTCATTAAATTTCATTCATCAAGCCTCAAGTAACAATAATCCTTATACCAATAGTAAATAGAATTTTTTTTTTTTAATTACGTAACTTTGAAACAATAATTTTATTAGAGTCATCCTCATTTAGATAACAATACAAGTATCTTTTTATTCTCTAATGAAATTTTGTTTGAAAAATAAGGGACCTTTTGCTAATTATTTTTCTCTTGAGTAAAATATTGTGCTTTTGGACTAACTAGGTTTCAAACAATCAATTCAGATTAAAAGTAAAAAAATAGAGATTGGAATTATTAAGTTATAGTGTGTCTTACAAAATCCGATTTTATCCAAGTTACAACTGATTTTCAAAACCTTTTTTTGCAAAAATTTTTAATATACAAGTATTTAATGTTTTCTAAAGCTTTGGTAGTTCAAATAATCAATTTTAAATTAAATCTCTTATTAAATTAAGGTATTCGTTAGATACAGTAGAAATTAAGACTTACTTGCTTTCCTTTCCTCTGAAGAAAACAATCAAAATAAACTAATGTATTTTTTTGAAACTTTTGCTTTCCTGAAAAAGCAAAGAAAAAAGAGGAGATAAGGAGAGGAAAAGGAAGAGTCAAAGTAGAGCCGAGAAAGAGTATATGAAAGAAATCGTACAAGTTAGTTTTAATTTGAATGTAATCTGTATTCATTTTTTATTTTGAATTGGTTTACGTTATTTACAATTTCAGTAGCTTATGTTTTTGATGACTTGGTAAATCACTTATTTGATTATGGAAAATAAATTTCAAATAATTAACAAAAGATTTCCGTTGAAAACTGTTAACTCGGGCCTCGATTACTCCAAAACGTAGTTTATTCGGTAGAAACATTTAATTTTTCGAAAATAATTTGCAATTTTTTATCTGGCAATTTTGACATAAAAATCTTCAACAGAACTTGTAATTTCAACATAGTTATTCGTATTGAAAAAAAAAGATTACATAAAATTTTGGTACTCAGGACCATTTTTTTCAAGATTAGTTACAAATTTTGTATTTTTTATGATTTTAAAGACAAAATTCATGTTGAAGCATTAGTAATTGATACTATTAAAATTATTGAGAATATGATTTTTTTTGTTGTTGAAACTTTCATTTGATATAAAATCACGCATTCAAAATTTTTTTATCTCGGTAAATCGGTTTAGATTCAAAATCCGATTTTATCATCATAAAATGAAAGTATTATCAATTATTTTTAATTATATTTTAATTGCGTGTCCCCGGGGATTATTTAATTTGATCTCAAGGTAATATATTTTTAGGGTTCCTTACTTAATTTCATTCATTCAAATTTATTTTTTTTTAGTAACAAATAAGTAAATTATAATTGCTCATATCGAGCATAACTTAAATATAAAAAGATCTTTTTTTTGTCAGGAGATTTTTTCAGCAATTTAAAGTATTGAAAGATAATATACCAAAAAAAGTTTGATATTACTTTTATGTTTTTTTTAGGCAAAAAACAAAATATTGGAAAAATTTTTATTTAAGTTTATTAGAAAAAAAAATCGTCTGTTTAGTTTGAGTTAAGTCAAACTCAATAATAATTCATTTTAAATTCTTTAAAATTAAAAAAACACGGTTTATTTTCCCTTTTAAAAGATTAATGTAGTTTTACAGTGCAGGTCTACTTTTTTATTTATTAGAATACGTGAGTTTTCAACTGTCTCTAGTATTAAAAGTAAATAAATTTTTTTCTTTAATGACTTTAAAAAATTTACCGATAATGGTCTCCTAAAAGATAATTAAAAATTAATATTTAAATATTTGGTATTTGAATTTTGTACGCGAACAAAAAAATTAAAAGAAAATTCGATAAATGAAGAATAATTTTTGTTCTATATTATTTTTTTCTCTCGGTAAACCAAGAAAGAGTTTGTTAATGTCTATCCACGATTCAAAATATCAAATGGTTTTTATTGTTATTTTTCTTTAAAAATTAGATCTTTAAACTTCACATTTTTTAACGTATCTCAAAACAAAAAGAAGTCACTTTTTTCAAAAAAATCTCGGTCTATGTGACAAAATTAAGTCCTTCAAATAATCGACTTGACCGATTTATTTTAGACTTATTCGGTTAAAACTTGTGAAAATCAAAGATATTTGCCTTAAAATTTTCTAACATTTTAATACACAAAGTTTTGTTTTTTTTTTCTCTGTATACTTTTCATAAAAAATGGTAAAATTCTTATATTAAAAAATTGGAATTCAAATAGATTAATGGGTTCTTTGATTTGTATTTAGTAAAGATTCTTATTTTCAATCAATTCTCTTAGCATTAAAATTGCTGAAGGTAAAGTATACAATTATATTTTTACCAAAATTTTTAGTTTAACAAAAATTGTCAAAATACAATTCGAAATGATGATAATAGTTGATTTTCTAACTAAAAGTTTTTAAGACGTTTTTTACTTACTAAAGTTTCTAGAAGATAGATCACAACTATAATACAATTCACATAAGATTAATCTAAAGGTCTTTTTATTATTATTTAAACATAAATATTTTAATTCAAAGCCTTTGATTATGAAATCAACTAGATTTTATTTTTTTAAAATGTCAATTATCAGCAAAAGCATTAAATTTAACCAATTTTTTATCCAGAAATTTATGTTAATAATTTTTTTATAAATATAGTGGTCGTAACATAAATGTAACGTCAGCCGTAACCCTGGACCGTTACCGTAACCATAGTTCAAACATCTTAAAATTGAAAATTAAGACTAATTAACATGGGTTACGGTTGACGTTACATTTATGTTACAACCACTGTATAAAAATAATAAGAACTTCGAATAAAATACTGTGGTTGTGATTAATTTGTAACGTGACGTTATCTGACGGTCAAAAATTTGTCTTAATCTGACGTCAACCGTCATATCGCGTCATCTAAAAATAGTTATAAATGACGTCACTTAACGTCAGACAATGTTATATGACGATAAAAATCTGACGTCAAATTAATCAGCAACACTGTATAAGAGTAATTAAATTAACAAAAGGAATATTGGGTTTTTGGTAGCCTTTGTAATTTAATAAAGCTTTTTCTCACACATGTCTAAATCTCATATGAGATTCTCAGTTACGATATTCTAATGAGATCTCGTTGAGATTCTTACAGGGCCAGTCATAAATTTAATATTTTTTTTCAAGTAAAAAAATCTGATTTTGATGCATTACTTAATTTTTTTCTTCTAAAAATAACAATTCAACTTTTAAATATTTATCTCTACTGAAGTCCTGAAAACCTGTTGAAAAACTCAACTGTTAAAAAATATTACTTTTTATTTTTTGAATTTTAGTCTTCAGCTTTTTAGATTTTTTGAAATAAAAAATCAAAATAATCAGTACATCAATTTTTCAACACCAATTATGTGTGCATTTCGATAGGTCCCTAGCTTCAAATGTAAAAACAAAAAACATATGGTCAATTTTTCTTTCCTCAAAGTATCAAGCTAAATCTCATAAATATTTTGATTATTTATCGATTTAATAATATCAAACATAAGGATTACGTGACGTAACATAATCTTTTGATTTTTGTGTGTAATTGAAATAAATTGAAATAGGACCATTAATTAGAAAACAAATAGGAGAATAAAAATCTAATCTTATTTCATAATTTTAGCTATCTACTAGTACTTACTAATGGCTTTATATATATCTTTATGATAAATAACAAATCATCAAGTAAAAACTGAAATACAATATTTTTTGTTTTGTATTTTTTTTTCAAAAAACAAAAAAAATCCTATCTTAATTCGATATCTTTTTTTTATTTTTTAAAAATGATTTATTTAAATAATCTCACTTATTTTTTTCCTCTCTTTAGCTCTTAATTTAATTTTGTTCCGTATGTTTTTTTCTCTATACTGTTTTTCCGTACAATTAATCCCAAAGATAAATTTTATTTGAAATTTAACAAATATGTCATTTTCTTAAATTGTAATTAGAATAAACTAGTTAAAATCACCAAAAACAAAAACAACTAGGATTTCTAGATATTTTATAATAAAATTTAACAGTTGAATTAGAGAAGAATTTAGATTGAATTAACAATATTTAGAAATATCCCTTAAATAGACGGTACATATTTCTAGACACTAGAAAAGTTAAGTATTGTTTCTAATTAGAATTTATATAAGCAACAATATGTGGCAACAAAAAGAAAAAACTCTAGTAATAAATATTTCATTTGTGAATTAGAATACTTTATGATAAGTCTACAATTAGAGATAGAGGAAAGTAAAAATTTAATCTTAACATGTGAATTTTATTATATTGAAATTAAAAAAATGAGTTAAGAATAGAGATTATAGCGATTTGTTTTACCAAGTTATTAACTTAAAATCTTTTATATATTTTTTTCTTCGTTTCCTAAATACCTGATGACCCTTTTCATTTTCAAGGATTAGCAAAATGAATTTTTCTTTCTTTATTATTGTTTTTTCTTCTTTAATTTAATAAATGTTAGGCTTTTCTAGACGCTAAAATCACCATATTATAATTAATCCTTTTGACTTTCAAAATATAATACTAACAAAATCACATAGAAATCTTTTTTTTTTTATAAGGTTTTATTTGTACAATTAAAAGCTCAAAAATTAATTTTGAATATATTTATTTTTTTCTGTGAATTGGATCCATCTTAATTATAAACTTGTCATTTTGGCATCTGAATTTTAGGATTTTATTTTTTTTTAAAACTAAATGGTAAATAAATGATTTATTTTCGTTAAGTTAAAAGAGATGATCATTTAAAATTGCTAGTTTTAGAATGTGCTTTTTAATTTCAAAAAATTTAATTCTGTGTTTGAAAAAGCTTTGAGATTTATAGATTCTTGGGATTAAGCGTCATGAAAAAGCTAGTACATGCTCATATACGAGCTTTAAAAGCACAATGTTGATATTGCAATATATAGATTTTAAAACTTCTTTATAACTGAAAGCTTTTATTTGAATTAAAATGAAAAAAAGATGTCTGAATAGAAGAAAACTTAACGATATTGTAAAACATTTGGCTTTTCTTGACACAATTCTTGAGTATTGTTACATTCATAAGGATAAAATATTAGCTAAAAAGCTTAAGTAATCACAACAAATTACAGGAAAATTATATTTCCTTAAATAAGTCATTCTGAGGAATATTCATTAAAACCATTGAATAATTAAAATAAAATTTATTAAATTTAAGTACAAATTCAAATTTTATTCTGAACTTGGTGACTTTTAAGTGGTCCTATAAATTTCACTCTTCTACACATCGATTGTAAAATTTGAATTCCATCCTGATTATCTAATAGCTTTAGGTATCCATTATTCCTGAATTTAAATTTGGTCTTTCTAAAAAATTAGGTTTTTCTCAGACTTACAAAATTATTTAATAGTACAATAGGACATTAAGCTGATAGGGATAATTATATCTAATTAAAAAAATTCTTCAAAAGTTAAAGTATTACCAACAATGGTAAGAAGTTTTCAATTAAAAATTTAAATTTAAAAAAAATTTAAATTTTCTAATTTCAGAAAAAAAAAATTTAATAAAAAGCAGCTTTTGCTTTTAGGTTGTATTTATTTTCATCAAAGCTTTTAAAAAAAATTGAGAACATGTGCCTTTTTTAAATATTAAAAGTTTCAGTTTTTTTAATAATTAAAAAAAAGTCTTTTTCCATTTCGATATAATTTATATTCAAGAAAAAAAAAATTTTAATTTTTAATAATTTTGCTATGTTTGTCAGACAAACATTTATTTTAAAACGGACATAAACGAGAGAGTAAACTTATCAGTGTGAAATTTCCAACAAAAATAGACGACGACGATGATGAAAATAAAATAATTTACTGAAATATTTGCTCAATTTTATAACTTATTTCGTTTCTGAATTTTAATATATCGACACAATACCGAAACAATATTTTTTTTCCATTTTCTAATATTTATAGACTCAAATTCAAATAATACGAACAAAAGACCGCACAAACAGTACACATACTCATTTTTCTAATCAAATTCAATTTATTTAATTAAATTTAAATTGCAATTTTACAAAAAAGTAAAAAAAAATATAAGTAAACGACTTATTTAGGGTTTTAGCTTGCATGAAATATACAATTTCTTTCAAAAAAGATTTGTCATTTTCTTGTTAATGATTCTAAATGAATACGAATACGAAAAAAAAAAGAGGAATATTAATCTTTTATTTTTTTTGTTGTATTTATAAAAAAGATTAAGCTGGTAGAGGTATGATTAATTGCCGAGAACCAACGAAGAAATTTTTTTTTGTTAGAAGGCGATTTTTTCAATTTAATTATTGGGTTTTATTTTCTCTATTGTAGGTTTTCAAGTAGAAGGTGATTTTAGCTGAAGATATTTTTCTTAGAATACTTTATGAGATTATTTATTTATTTATTTTTTGGAATAATAAGCACAAATTAAGATGGATCTATTCAAAGATACATAATAATTTGATGTGTTGATTTTTAATTGATAGTTTTTAATTGAATTTTAAACAAAAAATTTTTTATTTTAAGTTCAAATTCTAAAGATTATTCTCAGTAACAAAAATGATAGCTTCTTGCAAAAAAGAATAAAAAAAAGTGGATTTTTATTTAAAAAATGCTTTACTTTTACTTTTTTTTCTCTGTTAAGCGCCCGACTTATTTTGTAGAAGAAATCAAGCTTTACATAAAAAATAGAGCTATGTGGTGTGATTTCGGTCATGAATTAAGATAATGGTCTATCATTAGTTTCAGACGCCAATCATATGTTTTTACTTGCTTATTTACACTCGATTTGATTATTTATATCCGAAATTAAGGTTTAAGAAAGAGAGAAAAATAATCATTAAAAAATTTCTTAACAAGCTAAATTCTATTTGTTTTCGAAAAAATCACCGTTTATTTGTTTCTTAGGTTTTTTTCTTCCTTCCATTATAACCGGTATAGACTTAAAAACGCACCTCATGCAAACATTTTTCTAAAATTTAAAAAAAAGATGAGTACCTTTATAGCCGATTAAAACTAAAAAAGTAAAAGAGTAAATTTTAAAATTTTAATTCTAATCTTAGATACCTAAAAGATTGTGTAAAGCTGTAAAATTTATAGCATTTTATTTAAATTTCTAGTTTTTTTTTAAATCGTTTATTAAAATAAAATTTTAAATGGCTTGAGTAATTAAACTCCTTTGACCATTGTAGATATAGGAACACACAAAAAAATAAATAAAAATTTAAAATTAGTGATGTATTAAGAAAAATTCAAGATTTATAGAGTTATTGTCCATTTTTTTACCTCACTTTTAAAAAGACATAGAGGAGTTTTATAGGAGGACTGTTCAAGCAGGTCAGCTCACTACAAAAACATCAACATAGCCCTTAACAAGACTCAAGATTAGTTCATTTTTGTGAACTAGGCTACTTTTTAGGTATCTAGTAAAGAGCTTTTTGTATCTTACCTCAATTGTGTTTATTTTAAGATCGTTTAAAAAATAGATTAGAAGGGGTGTCGTATGGTAAATGATATATAGACTTAAATGAAATATTTTGTAAAACTTGAATTCTGTACATGTTTGTTTTTGAAGCGAGATTAAAGATAAAGAAACTATAGTCAATAATAGGGCCTCCTAATGAATTATATATACCTGTTAGAGTTTTTTTATTAAGCTTCCATGATTTATGTAAGAGGATTTTTATAATGTCTATTCTGTCACGATATCTAGAGCGAATAAACTCAATCTGAGAGTTAAAGCAGAGACTCTCATCAAATTTTATTCCTAAGAATGTTTGATTATCCGAGTAAGGGTTCAGATCAAGTTTTTGATTTTTTGAGAGATTTCTAGTAAAATTAAAAGCCTTTAAATATGTTTTTCATTGAAAATTCACGCCATTATATATGTAGACTAGACGAAAAAATTATTTATCCAGTGTACAAAGCTTTTCGTAGGCAAAGAACCTTAAATAGCTCAGATTTTAGCGAGCTTTCAATTTTTAATTCAGATGTCAAGGCAAATGATGTATTTTTGACGGCCTAAAAAATGATTTTTTTAAAGCATTTCAATTGAAATTCTTTTTTCTCGTAAAACTATGAATTATATTTAGTTTATTCGCTAATAAATATTGGAAAAAGGTTTTACATGTTATTAAATTTTTAATTTAATAAAAAAACAATAAAAAAAGTAATAGAAATCGGGTCTATTGCAATATGGGACTAGCCGGTCACCTACAGCGCTTTTAATATAAATGTAACGTCAACCGTAAACCGTGTTAATTAGACGTAATTTTCAATTTTAAGTTG
>NTPY01000672.1:3462888-3498338 GCA_002922825.1 Brachionus calyciflorus
TAGAGCGAAAAAACTCATTCTGAGAGTCAAAGAAGAGACTCTCATCAAATTTTATTCCTAAGAATGTTTGATTATCCGAGGAAGGGCTCAGATCAAGTTTTTAATTTTTTGAGAGATTTCTAGTAAAATTAAAAGCCTTTAAATACGTTTTTCATTGAAAATTCACGCCATTATATATGTAGCCTAGACGAAAAAATTATTTATCCAGTCTACAAAGCTTTTCGTAGGCAAAGAACCTTAAATAGCTCAGATTTTAGCGAGCTTTCAATTTTTAATTCAGATGTCAAGGCAAATGATGTATTTTTGACGGCCTAAAAAATGATTTTTTTAATGATCATTTCAATTGAAATTCTTTTTTCTCGTAAAACTATGAATTATATTTAGTTTATTCGCGAATAAATATTGGAAAAAGGTTTTACATGTTATTAAATTTTTAATTTAATAAAAAAACAATTAAAAAGTAATAGAAATCGGGTCTATTGCAATATGGGACTAGCCGGTCACCTACAGCGGTTTTAATATAAATGTAACGTCAACCGTAAACCGTGTTAATTAGACGTGATTTTCAATTTTAAGTTGTTTAGGCTATGGTTACGGTTAAAAGTACAGTTATATAAGAACCATTGTATTTCGTGATCAGTAAATAAGTGATTAAAATAAATTAAGATTTCAAAAATATGGTTACAAAATTTTTTTTTGTCAGATAAATTTTTAAATTTTGAGGTTACCAATAAAGTCTAAAATTAAAACATGATTTTTAATATTATTTTTATTGGAACATATTTAAAAAATATTAATTTTGGTTAAATTTTTTTAGTTGGTCACATAACAAACTTGTGACACAATTTAATAACTGATCACATATATTTTAATTTAGTCACGTATTTCGATAAATTTTGTTTTGAATACAGTCAGACCTCGATTCTGTCAACCTTGATATTGTCAATATTTAATTTTGTCAAGTTAATTTTTCTACTATTTAGGTTAGATGAGCAATATTATACCATGTATTTTTGTTTTGATTTTGTCATTATTTGTTTTTGTCAACGATTTTCGTTTTACGCAGACCATTGACAAAATCAAGGTCAGACTGTATTTGTTTTTGGTCACTTACTTACTGGTCACGTAATAGAACAACAGTCTTTATCACATAACTAAGTAGGATTTAATAGTCATATATTACAATAGACCCAAATGATAAAGGTTTTATTTGCAAAATTTTTATTTTCAAAATGAAAATAAAAACAAAATAATCTTCAAGATCCTTAAGTTCCTTTTTTTTATTTGATTAATTCTTAAAATAACCTTAAAGTTGAGATTAAAAAGTGTATGTAATTAAAAAATTATTAACTTTATATAAGCATGTTACTTTAAATTACTAGAACAAATCAAACGAAGCAAAATATTATGTAAGTTTTATATTTTTTATTGTAAAAAAAAATCCGCCAATATAAGCTCAAATTTTTTGTTTACGGAATCTTAAAAGTAATTGTATTTTAAAATTTTCATATAAGACTATAAATAATTTTTGACATTATCAAATAAAATATCTAAAATAGATAAAATATCTTGTATTTTTTTACATAGTGTGTGTGTTAAAGATGTAATCAGACTCTGTTAGTTCTGAGTTTTCTTTTTATTTAAATGCCATTAACTTCGGCATACAGTTTTATTACTGTTTTAGATGTTCTAGTTTTAGTATTTCAGCGGGAATTACAATTTGAAAGGTTAATATACATTAAAACAATAGTATATCGTCCAAAAAAATAACTTAACTATAATTTATTAATGGTCAAAATGCATATCAAGTTGCTTTTAATTCGTTTAATTACTCAACTATTTAACAGAACTTAAGAAAAATTTTTTATTTTCTTATATGACTTGCTCATTTAGGTTAATAACTTCATTAATTTTCAATTTTAATATTATTTAAAATTATTTGAATATTTTTTTTATTTTTGTTTTGTTCAAATTTCTAGTTATGGATTTATAAATCATTTTTTTGTGCTTAAACTAGATTCTCTAACTCAAAAAAAAATAAGTTTATTCATTTTATCATTAGAATAGAATTTTTAAAACTTAGATTTAGAGAATAGAAAAAAAAATTCCAGATAATCCGGATTGGGTTGTCTCGACATGCATCAATTCTGTAAGTAATTTATTATAGCTACCAAATTTTTAATCTCTAAAGAACTCTAAAAGTTATTCTCTTATTAAATTTTAAACAGCTTTGAGAATTAAAAAGAAAAAAAAACTGGAAAGCAAATAAAATGCATTCAATCGTATCTAATACGAAAGAGATAATTTTTTCAAGTAGCACATTAATTTATATTTGAACAGAATTAAAAATTTAAATTTTAAGGTATTAAAGTCATTAAAATCAATATTTAAAAAAGCCAAAAATGCTTTTAAAATTTGACGCTTATCATGAGCTTTTTATTATTTTTTTTAATAGAAAGCCGTTAGATTGTTACACTCTAAATAATTCGACACATTTCATTAGTCAAATAAAAAAAAAAGAAGCTATTTACCAAATTTTTTATTTTATTAGGAAGTTGGTGTATTTTAGCTTTGTTCTCTGTCGAGAGGTATTTAATTTATTCACGATTTTATTTATTCATTCAAAGCTATGATTTTAAAGAAATAAAAAATTCAATTATTTACTTTTTTATTCGAGATAAATCAACAATAAATCAATTGAGTTTAAATCTTTTTCTTTTTGAAATTCATCATTCGGGTCTTAGGTTTTTCATTTTTTTCTTAAAGGGTTTTGTCTAAATATTAATAAAGAAAATCAATTTTCAAAATTTGATTTTGAATTTTTATTTTAAATTTCAAATATTTGAATTTTTTAAAACAGTTACATTCTTGGTGAGTTAAATTTATTTATCTTTATTAATTATTCTCAGATCTCTTAGATGAGAGTTTTTAAGATTTTTCGATTTAGGTATTTTAAAAAGTTTGTTGTAAATTTTAAAAAAGACTATTCCCAACTTAAATGAAAATGAAACTGGCCTATTCTCTCTAAAGTGTATTGATCATTCGTGCCACGTGTTCTGTTACGTGGCCCTAGCGGAATATATCAAGATGAATGACGAAACTATCGATTCTTGGTGAATTAGCATTACAAGTTATGCTTATCCAAAAAAAATTTTGTTCAAAAGAAAAATTTAAATGAAGGGTCTTGGCTGAAAAACTAAAGCCATATTTATTTTTCAAAGTCATGATCTTCAAAATTTTGGTTTTCTTAAGAGTTGACATGGACTAAGAAAGCTTTCGATTCCATAAGTTTAATACTGGTAAGATGATGAAGTACCGCATCCCTAATTCGTAAAAAAGCGAAGGAGAGCTCACATTAAAGCGAAAAAGAAAAAATTTCTACGCTCTAAAGCGGAAATAACTACGCATTTACTACGCATTAGGGATGCGTTACTTCATCATCGCATTTTAGAGTAAGTATCTTCGCCTAAAAATATTACAGTGTACTTTTTTTTACTTCAAAACATATACTCTTTTAAAATATTCTTCAGCTTTCAAAGTTTTAGTTTCACGAGTCCCTTAATTTTTTTTTTCTTTTGAGTTTGAATATTATAAGTTTTCTAGCTTCGATGATTACCAATGTAAAATTAAGCATTCAACTAATATAATATTTAATCTATATTTTTTAAACCTCCACTCTTATGCTGTTATGAAATTTTCCCTTTTTTAAAATTTAAATATTTGATAGGTAGCCTATGCATAATTTTTAGCTCATGCTAAGTGTTTAAAATTAGATAATAAAAATTTCGATAAGTGTTGTCGAAAATCAATAGATAAACAAAACATTTTTATTTTAGATTTCAATGCAAATAATAGAATATTTGCCCTAGTAAGTTTGTTTAAATTGTCAGGTGTGATTTATAAAGATTAGCATATGTTTATGAATAGGGAAATATCTACTTCGTACAGGAAATAGTCCGTTACGAAATCAAAATATTTTCATATTTAAGGTTATGCTCAATTGTTTGCTTTTAAAAACCTAAACGCTTAATTTAGCACGATTAACTTATGAAAAGGGAGAAGAAAAAACTTAATGGATAGATTGAAATATAATACCTTATTTTTTTTATTCTTATTTTTTTTGTACGATTATGAAACGATCATTAAAAAATACCCGAATTTTCTCTAAACGAACTTATAATACTTTTTTGCTTATTTAAACTCATATTTTTTTTTAATTTTTAGAATTATTTTTTTTATTTATGATTGTTGTGATTATTAAACAAATAAACTTAATTAGATATAAAGATCTTTGGATTTATTAGAAATTAATTAAAATTATTTACGGGTTAGCTCCAACTTTCTCGATACGAAATGGAAAAAATCACCTTAATATTTAGTTCTCAAGACAAACAAAAAAAAAGTTATAAAAATAAATCATTACTTAACTATGTCCGATTATAATCGGTTTAAAAAAAATTCTATTTTATCTATGAATTTGAAAACGTTTTTATTTTTCAATCGACAAAAGATTAGAAAATGTTTTTCCAAGAGATAAATTCGAATTCAAAGCCAATCGATTATAAGCATATTTTTAAATTCACAATCGAAAAAACTAAAAAAGAAGCTAGCTCATGAGATTTTTAATTGAAAAAAGAAGCTATACCATAAAATTTTTTCTATAATAGATAAGAAACAAATCTAATTTGCAGGTTTTTCTTGATCGATCATTAGTGTTAGACTAATGTTTTATTTTATTTTGTTTAAAATGTGAATATATAAGTCTGGTATAAGTTTTTTTCTATCTTATTTGCTAAAAATTATCAAGCTGTGAATATACAAAATCGTAGAAATATGAAAAGTAGTATTATTTTGAACTTTAAAAAAAAAATTAGGAAGTTAAATAAATATAAAAAAATTTTTATTTTAAAAACACGTCTTACAAGAAAAAAAAATTTTAAAATCACGTTTCTTTAGTCGAGTTGCATAATTGTAAAATTAGAGCGGAAATTTATTCAGAATTTTGGCAAAGACTAGTTTATAGTTATTTTTTTTATTGTGCTGAATTAGTAAACGAAAAGATATGTGACACAAATAATAGAAATTGATTAAAAGAATATTTACTTTAAAATTTTTTGAAAACTTTTCCTTTTTGAATATATCAAAAATCATTTTTGAATGAATTGTTTCTGGTCATATTTAATCAACCTTGCAAATAATATATTTAAATAAGCGTATTTAGAGCTAGCTTAAGTAAAAACGATTATTCATTTTAAATCGAGTGTTTCTTTATTTTTAATATTTTTGTTTGTATCGAATCAAAGAAGTATTTGATTTGATACAATCAACAACACAAAAAAACGGTGGCAAAAATATCTCCATTTCATCTTTACACCTGAGGATAATATCAAAAGGCTTTCGAGTGTTTTGAGAAATTTTTAAGCTTCTTAGTAAAAAAAAAATTACTAACATTTATTTTAGTTTTTTTTATAATTTCTTTTCGAAATTGGATTATTTAATTTTTTTAATTTTCATCGATATTTTCAAAAGCAAGTACTATTGAGATGTTTTGATTATATAACAAATTTTAACAAAAATATAAAAGATAATTTGTTTCTTAAGTCAGTTGAAATGTGAAATTCTAAACACAACTTAAGTATGAAATTTTTTCTCGTAACTATAATTTGTCAAAAAATGATGCAATTAGATATGGTTCATGCTTTATGGATTCAACTTTTAATTTAATGTCTTAAAGAGGCCAAGTATTTAATGTTTTTTTTTGTACAAAAAATAAATTTTCAAACTGAAATATGGAATAAGAGAAAATGAAAAATATGTATCAGCATCAATTTGTAGATTAAATTTAAATTTAATTAAAAAAGTAAATTTAGGATTTATATTATAAACTTTGTTTTTTTCTTTACATAAAGTTGCGGGAGAAATCTAATTTGCGACTAAAATTTCGGTTATTATAAAAATTTCAAAAACCATTTTTCCAAAAACTTTTTTAAAAAGATTAAATTATTTTGACCAGAAATTATACCATGGGCTCAAGCAATTTAATTAAACAAAATAATTTAAGGCTAGAAACTTAAGTGACAGAATCGATTTTTTTTCTCTAAATTAGCTTGAATGATACTAAATGTATCGTAAAGGCTAGAATGGCATTCAAAAATTAAATGAATTTTTAAGGCGATTTTTTGCATTTAAAGCAATAGTTTAAAGGAAAAAACTAATTAAATTAATGATGTTGAACAAAAAACGAGAGGACCTTTTAGCTAAAAAAAATTCAGATTTCATTTTAATTAGATACTAAATTGATATTTAGAAAAAGTCATGTTAAGCTTAAGGTTATTATTATTATTAATATTTCCTGATCTTAAATTTTTTTTAAATTCAAATTTTACTTAGCAAAGCATTGTGACGAAGAAACAACAAATAAACAAAACAAAAAAAAATAACCACCAACTCTAGGAAAACAAAAAAATCAAATGGGTTCAATTATATTGTCAGCATTTTTACTTTAATTGCCTCTTAGTTTTATATTTGTTTTTCTTGCTTTCTAAATTTTTTTCAAGTCCCAATAAATCAAACGAAGATTTTTTTGTGATAGGGTTTTATTCATAGTTGAATGCACGATTTAGTCTCGATTTCAAATTTGAAATCTAATTAATATTTATTTCAAAAGTTCGAACGAGAAACGAAAAAAATTAAAAGGTAAGGTAGAATAAGCCAAGATTTTTATCATTGAAAAAGTCAGCAAAACTTTTAAATAAATCATTAGCCGGCTTTCGAGATTTTAATCTTATCTCATTGTAAAAAAAATATAAACAACAGTGGCTGAAGCTCATCTATTTTATTTTTTAAGGTTCAGGTGCTTCAAACTAATCATATTAAAACACCTTGATTTACTCTATTGACAAACAGCTGGATTTTCAATGAGAAATAAAAAAATATTAAATTTCAATTTATAACTTTCACTCGTTGAGGAATTTGAGAATTTTTGAAACAGTACTAAAATCAATTTTTGCAAAAAAAAAATTATTTTTTAGGTGATAAATGTTTCGAGAATTAGAAACAAAAAATAAATTCTCTCTAAATCTATTTAAAATTCAAAAAAACGTGTTACGTTTGACAGATTTTTTATAATTTTTTTCAAATTCCAAAAGTAAAAAAAAATTTAAATTTTTTCCTTTTTCTATTTAGATTTAAACATGAAAATAATGGCATAGAATAAGAATCATATTTTTTCTTAGTATTTTTAGTTATCTTAGTTTATTTAATTTTGTTCCATATTAAATTCGGCAAAAAAAACAGCTCAACCAAAAATGATCTTCAAATTTTGTTTATTATTTGTTTTCGTAGTATCAAATGTTTATTCAGCAAAAGGTGAGTTCTAAAATTCAATTAGATTATTTCTTAAAATTTCTTTTTTAATTTTATCAGCTTAAACGAGCTATCAAATAAACTTAAGGATTTTATTTTAAAAAATTTAAAGGCGTTAATATTTGAGGTGATTTCTCATCAATACAAAATTTTTATCTTCATATTTTTTCCCGATAATTTTCCATAAGAAAACATGCTCATCTTGAAATATCAACTGCTTGTCTAAAATTAATTCTTAAAAAAATGGAATGTTAGAAGGGTTCATTAATTTATTAATTTTAAAATAAAAAATTCCATTTAATGGGTTAATCAGAAAATATTCCACTTGACATTTTTATTGAAAATAAAAAAATTTAAGAATTATTTTATTTTAGTTACATTGTACGATTCAACGAGACAAAGAGATGATCTCAATTGGTCGAAAATATCATTTAAAGATACATCAACAACTAATTCTCTTTTAAATACAAATTGGATTCAAGAGAGACTTAATTCAAAATCCGATACGCATGGGGTGATTAATTTAATTTTTTAAAAGAAATAATTTTGAGAAAGATAATTAATTTTTTGTTAATTCTAGTGGAAAGAATCAAGTTTCTCGTCATCTGGTGGCGATGACGTATGGCGTATACATTTCGTTTGCGATTTAAATGTTCAAAATATACAAAATTGGCTATTTACTCCACTTATAAACACTAAAACAGCCAATCGTGTTACACTTAATTTAACTTTTACTATACGGGAATGTGAAAATTTACCGGTTAAACAAGTTAAAAATTGTCGTGAAAAATTCGAATTATATTTTGAAGAGACTCAAAAAATCGATGAAGACTTTTCTAATTTAGAAAGTGAACAAAATCGATCAGACATTTATTTTTTAAACAAAATTAAACAATTAAGATTTAAAGACACATTTGTTTCGGACACTGGTTTACGCTATTATAATAGTGTAGTCGATAGACAAAAACAAAAAAGTAATTTAAATCGATTGGGCGAATCTTCAATTAATGTTGAATTAAGAGAAATTCCGCTCTCTGGTCTCAAAAATCAATTTGTACGCTTTGCAATTAGAGACACAGGCGCGTGTATTTCACTTCTAAGCGTAGAAGTTAGTTACGTAACATGTCCAGCATTTAATAAGTTTGGAATTTTTTTCCCAGAGACTTCAACAGGTAAAGATTTAACCGATTTGGTTCAAGTTACAGGAAAATGTCCAGAGAATTCAGTAAATACCCAATCGCCAAAAGCAATATGCACAGCTAAAGGTGAATGGTTAATAACCGATTCAAGTTTATCGACTAAATGTCTATGTACATCGGGTTATGAATTTATAAATGATAAATGTTTGGAGTGTCCAATTGGTTATTTTAAATCAACAGATAGTAATGATCAAAAATGTGAGCCTTGTCCTCAAAATAGTTGGTCAAGTTCACCTGGTATGTCAAAATGTGAATGTTTAAAAGGCTATTTTAAAGAGGATGATACTGACTACTCAAGTCCATGTAAACCAATACCACAAATTTCATCGAAAAATATAATTTTTGAATTTTTAAATGATGATAAAATTAATATAACATTGAATAGATTAAATTTACAAAATTCTAAAAGAATTCAAACCGAATTAAAATGTTTTCAGTGTGGCAGTGATTCGATGGGAATCAGTAATCCCTATTCTATTTTAAACAATATGAAGTGTGACATAAATTGTTTTGTACTAAGTACTCAAAACGATCAACTAATCATTTTAAATCGTAATTTAAATCAAATATCAAGAGTTAAGTTAGTTGTTAAGCAGAAATTGGGTGACAGAGAGATTAGTCAAAATTATTTATACTTAAATCTTAAACAAGAGAGGCTGCAAGAGGAAAAGTTTGTAAAATGTGAATCTCAAAATGATATGAAAAATTTTTGTTTAAATATGAGTATAAATTTTCAGGCTAAAAATGAGTTAATTTCAAAAATTAAACAAAATAAGTTGTTAAGATCGAATATTTATGGACTAGTACAAAATAATGAGTTCCAGCTTATACCATCCGATTATCAAGCTAATAATTTTAAGTCAACTTACATTAAACTACCATCGGGGAATTTAATTAAAAATATATTGGACCGCAATTCAACGACATCTTTAATCTACTGTGATTCAAATCAAATTGATAAAATTAAATTTCAATTTGAATTCGATTCATCAAATGATTTAAGCTCGATTAAAAACAATTTTGATGTTTTTACTTTTGATTTTAAAATTGTAGATTTGTGTCCTCAGAAAGAAAAAATAGTAACCGAATTTATAACAAATCATGCCTTTGTTAAATTGACCGAAGCCGCTGTTCTAAGCAATATTGAACAAATTAATCAACAAAATGGACAAGCTTTAAAAATACATGTCATTTTGCCAATAATTTTAAGTTTTATTTTGGTTTTTTGTTTGTTCATTTTGGCTATTTTTGTAAGGAAATTCAAAGCTGATAAAAATGAAAACTTTAATAAGTTTATAAATAAAAAATGCTCAAGTAAATGCAATTCATGTAATAGTACAAATACGTCATGTTCGTCTTCGTCGACATCCTCGTCACCGTCGACTATATGCACAACTAGTCAAATTATTGAGCGAGAAAGTAAATTGTACTATGTTGATCCTCATACTTATGAAGACCCAACTTTAGCAGTTCAGGAATTCGCTCAGGAAATATCGCCACTAGATATCAAAATAGAATCAGTAATTGGTGGTGGTGAATTTGGTGATGTTTGTAAGGGAAAATTGAAAAATATATCTTCTAATTGGATTACAGTCGCTATTAAAACTCTTAAAGTTGGTTCTAGTGAAAAAAATAGATGTGACTTTTTAACTGAGGCAAGTATTATGGCTCAATTTCATCATGAAAATATCATATGTTTAGAGGGTGTTGTTACTCAATCACATCCATTTATGATAATTACTGAATACATGGATAATGGATCCTTGGACACATTTTTAAGAGTAAGTTTATTTTTTGATTATCAATTTAAAAAATATCGAACTTAATTTTTCAAAAAAATGAGTATCTAAAATTTTTCGTCAAGAAATTTCAATTTTTTATTTAAAAAATATTATAATGCGCTTCGATTTTTGAATTAAGTTTGATAAAATTTTTACGACATGTATCTAAATTTTTTCTTTTATTTTTTTAGCTTAATTCATGGAGATTGAATATTTATGATTTGATAAAAATGCTTAAAGACATATCAAATGGTATGAAATATTTATCTGAAATGAATTTTGTACATCGAGACTTGGCTGCGCGTAATATTTTAGTCGATAAAGACCTAAAATGCAAAGTGGCAGATTTTGGGCTTAGTCGAGAAATCGAAGGTACAAATACGGAAGGAGTTTATTGGACAAAGGGAGGTAAAATTCCTGTTAGATGGACTGCGCCAGAGGCTATAACTCATACAAAATTCACTTGTTCATCAGATGTTTGGTCGTATGGTGTTGTTATGTGGGAGGTTTTGAGCTTTGGAGAGAGGCCATATTGGAACTGGTCTAATACTGACGTTATCAAAGCTGTAGATAAAGGCTTCCGCTTGTTTATTCCACCAGTAAATAACACTTTTTTAAAACAATTTATTAAATTTTTTATTTAATTTAAATTTTTTTTTTTTAGAATTGCCCTCAAGTTCTTTACAATATGATGCTAGACTGTTGGGAAGCGGATAGATTAAAAAGACCTAAGTTCAAAAAGATAACAAGCGATTTAGATTTATTGATAAAATCAAAAAAAGAATGTCTTTACGTTCCAACAAAAAATACAAAGTAAGCTTCTGTTTTATTTTAAGTTGAAAAATTTAAATTTCGATCTAATTTTTTTTTTTTTATCATTAGACAAAATCAAAATATCGATACAAATCGTCCTAATTTTACCCATTTAACAAGTGTCCAAGAGTGGTTAAATTCACTTAATTTAGTCGATTATACGACAATATTTGTAAATAAACGTTTAGCTAATCTGTCTCAGGTATTGAGTTTAGAATTAGAAGATCTAATCAAATTGGAAATATTCGACAAAAATCATCAAATGATTATTTTAGATTCGCTCAAGCGTATTCAGTTTGAATTAAATTTTCAAAATGGATTTTTAGTGTAAATTGTATAAAAAATAAAAAATTAAATCATTCTTTTTTTGTTTCAATTACCGTAAACTCTCGTTCATAATTACATGTAATAATAACCGAATTTTCGGATATAATTCCAATATGCCTCCATAGGAATTATAACCGAAAATTCGGTTATTATTACATGTAATTATGAACGAGAGTTTACGGTACTAACATTGTAGTCTATTTTATTTTTAAAATTTCAGTATTTTTTTTTAAATGTCTAAAAATCGTCTTTTCTCGAATTTTTTTTTTGTTATCAATGTAATTTAATTGTTTATTTTTTAATCAAAAAAAATTTAAATCTAAACTTTTGATTTTTGAATTCTTAAAAAAGATATGTTTCCTGAAATTGACACCTAAAGCTTTTAAAAAAACTAAATAAAGAGTCTTTAACTTGCCCAAGTTGAACCAAAAATTTCTAAAAAAAAGCTTTAAAATAAACGAATTATAATGGAAGATATTATCAAATTTTCTTTGTCCCTTAGAACAAAAAATATTGTTTGGAAATCTTCATTCAAAAATTAAGCTAATGAAAAAGTTTTTGGCTCAATTTGATTTGGTTAAATTTTAGCAAAAATACAGAAACCTTATTAAACCAAATCAAATTTTAATAAAAAATAATTTTGTCTCTATTTAATTCTTTACCAGTATTTGAAAATGTGAATTTTTTCCGTGAGATCTAACCTTCACCAATTAAATTATTGGTCACCAATTAAATTTGTTTGGAAAAATTATGTCTTTTTAGTTAAGAAAATTTTTTTCAATTTTTAAAAACTTAAGCCTAAAATTGAAAAAAAAAAATTCAAGTCCAAAAATTTCGATGAATGCTTTTTTTTTTCAAAAATTTTTCAAAAAGACTTGTTTCTAGAATACAGATTAAGATAAGAATGAAAAACAAAGCATGGTCTCGATATGAAAAAAAAATTAGAAAAAAATAAAAGCGTGAAAAAAAAATTGAAAGGAGAAAAAATTTCTTTTGAAAGAAACACAAGAGAGAGGCTCTAGAAAACAAAAAAAAATACTTGAACAATAGTAGAAGGTTATTTTTTATTTTGATAAAGCAAATTTTTTCAAACTAGCACGTAATTTTCGAAAATTTTCAAATTTACAGTTGATGATGAATTTTAGCTATTGAAAACACGAGAATTTTTTTCTTTTCAAAATGATATTTTCTTCCTATAAATAATGCAAAAATTTCTTAATTTCAATCATCCAAAAAAAAATTCAAATTAAAGAAATCTTTCTAATTCAATAAAAAAAATGAACTTCAAGCTAACAGCTTTTATTTTGTCCATATGTGTATTCCAATTAGCATGTAAGCTTAATTTTAGAATCTTTATTTTTATTTAAATAATGTTAAAATGTTTTATGGCTAAAAGGCGCGTGGGGCGGTAGGTCCAGACCTGAACGTCCAATGATGGAAAAAGGTGGCAAAATTGAAGAAAAGTATGGAAAAGACAGAGATATGAAGTATGATACTCCCAAAAGAAATGATATGGATGGATACAGACGTCAAGACAATTTGGAATACAACCGTCCAACTCATTATGGTAGTTATGATAAATATGGAAACGAAAAAGTTTGGGTACAAAACGTTAATGACAACGTAAATGATAACGACGCCAAAACATGGAGTGAAAATGAATCCAAAAATGACAACTGGAACATTAATGAATTGATTAATTTAATCAAAAAACTCCAAAAAGAATACGAAAGCTATTAGATTTTCTAGTTTTCTAAATTCTATTTTAGTATCAGTTGTTAGTTATAAAATAAAATTTTAGTTTAAAAAATTTTTTTTTAATCGTAAAATTCCTATCAATAACCTATCTTACGTGACGGGTACTTTTTCCACGGTCCAAATTTTAGTGGAAAAAGTACCTTTTTGAAATCGGGGAAAAAGTACCCCTAACCCTATCTTATGTATTATTCAATTAAGTTAGCTGCTTGAAGGTTTAGCGCCCTTTTTTCACTATTCTCTAGTGTAAAAATTTTTGGAAAACGATACTGTTATAGCTTCTTTCACGATTAATAATTTTAAAAAGACAATTTCAATACTTAGTGAATACAAAAACTAATCATGACCATTAAAATTACTAGTTAAAAGCAAGGAATTATGGTATTTTATGTAAAATATCGAAATTTATCTCAAAATTGCATTGATTCTTCTGTAAAACTTGAAATAAGAATCAATTTTTAAGAAGTTTTCTAAGAAACAACTTTTAAGATTATAAAACATGGTAATTTATTTTTTAAGAGGAAAAACTGTTAATAATTCAGTATATATTCGATTTTTTTACTGCTCTGAGGAAGATAATTTCAAAGTAAAAAATCGAATTGTCATAAAGTCAAACGAAAAATTTGTGTGAAAAAAGGGCTGAAATAAAATCATTAAAAACTTTATTTTATTTAACTTCACAGAATCAAAAGTCAGAAAACCGAGGATAAACTGTATGTTTAAAATTACATTTTGTTGTAAAAAAGATTTTTTCTAGATTTGAAAATATGTTAGATTTGTTTTGAAAAAAATACTTTGTATTTACCTTAAATACTCTACTTAAATAAGTTAGCTCATCGGAAATTTTTAATTAAAATTAAACAGAGCAATCAAAATTTTTATCTTTTCTATTGAAGAATTTTTAAGAATGTCAACGATTGTAAGCATGAATTACCTTGATTTATCAAGCACAGCTTTTTTCTTGTGCGATATGCAAGAAAAATTCAGACCCGCTATTTTATATTTTAATGAAATAGCTGAAATCGCCCAACGATTAGTAAAACTTAAGATTTTTTCATCATGAAATTTTTCATTTCTAAAGCATCTTTTTAAAGGTTATAGCGACAAATTTTTTGAATATACCTTTAGTAGTTACTGAACAAGTAGGTGACTTTTTAAGTTATGATTTACTTTTACATTAAGTTTTCAAATTTTTCTAAACTAAAAAGTATCCAAAAGGCCTTGGTCCAACAATTTCATCTTTGAATATAGATCATGCAGCATTGAAACAAGAAAAAACTAGATTTTCAATGTTTTCTCTTGAAGTAGAAAATTTATTGGTTCAAAATTCTATAAAAAAAGTTGTTTTATTCGGTGTTGAAGTAGATATTTTAAATTTCAAAATGATGAAAATTTTTTAAGTTGTTTTAAAATTATAAGGCTCATGTATGTGTTCTTCAGACAGCAATTGATTTGCTAAACAATGGGTATGGCGTTCATGTTGTAGCAGATGCATCATCATCGAGATCACTTACAGATAAATTATACGCTTTTGATAGACTAAGGCAAGCTGGTTGTATTGTAACTACTCATGAATCGGTTCTAATGCAATTAGTTAATGATAAAAATCATGAAAAATTTAAAGAAATTCAAAAGTTAATTTTACCTTTAGCACCCAATACTGGACTTTTAGCTTAAATTAAACTTTTTTAAACTTTATCATTTTGTTTTTATAAAATAAAGCATTTTTAGGAATCAATTTACATTTTTGAAGTTCTTATGAGTTTTATTTCAGCATTTATTTTTAATAAAGCACAGCTAATGGAAAAATGGCGAAACAAATTCGTACCGATTCGTACAGTACCAAGGCGTATCAGTACCGTCAACGTATATAAAACCGTACGGATTTTCAAAATTAGTTGTCAAAAATGGCATTTTTTGGCCATTTTTTACGAAAATTTACGTAAAAACTGGTAATTTTACTATTAAATTTGGGTTATTTTATGATTTTTTACCTTGGTGATTTTACCTAATTTTACTGGAATATACGTAAAATCTGGTAAAATCAGGAAGGAATTCGTAACAAAATTGGGACAATGTCCGGTTCATTACGGTACGGCCACGCCATTATTTCATTAGCTATACTCTATATACCTTTATTTTAGGGTCTTACCTTATTTATCATTTAAACTTTTTCCCGCAGTTCTTTCCATTTCGAAAGAAATTCCAACATATTTCACGCCAGCTTATAGAAATCAATTCGGTTTTTGATTTCTTCTTTTATTGTCTAAATTTTTTCTAATTAATCGAAAAAAATGGTTAATCTTTGGTTTTCAACACTAAAGTAAAGGTAAAACAAAGAGGTTTGACGACAATAGGATTAGGTAAAAATATGTTAGAACAAGTATTTTTAAATTAACTTTTGTCAAATTCTTTCCAATACCAAACTGATATTTCACTAAATCGAAGATCACAAAACTGAAGAAAGAGTGTATGATACTCTTTTCTTAAAATATTTATCAGAAGTTTAAAAAATTTTTTTAAAATCAATTATCATAAGTAGTGATGGGCAACTGGTTTTCTGAATAAAATCGGTTTAGCCAAAATTTCCGACCTAACTTCATCAAGAATACTCATAAAATATATCAAATTGTAGAGAATATAATTCTATATCTTTAGATACCATAAACATAATTTTATGAGTTTATCTTGAATTTAAAATTAAATTAAACCGGCTTTGGAACCGGTTTTTAAAACCGAATCAAAAAAGTCCGTTATAATTATTTTTGAACTTAATTTTAAAATTATATTTACATTTCATGATGTCGAAAGAAAGAGAATTTTAATCTCTACAGATAGATATATTTTCTGAGTATTTATAGAGAGGTTTTAAGTCTGAAATCGGTTTTACAGAGAAAACCGGTTGCCCATCAGAAATTACAGAGTTCCAGTTGTCAGCGAGCGTTTTCAATTCAAGCCTTTTTAGCTGATGTTCAAGTGACTGGATGGAGAATTTCGAATTAATTAGCGAACCTAGTTGATTCAAGAGTTGGGATTCAAGTCCCGACTCCTGTCAAAAAAAAATTTCAACCAAATAAAAAAAATTATCCAATTTTTATAGGAAACATATTCATCTATTTTTCGAATTAAGCTTCAAAATAATTCTGAAAATAAAACGTTTTTTAAAAGGAAGTTTTAGCAGGCGCATGTTGAGATTTTTTTAACTTCCCATGTTACGATTAATGTAAAGACTTTCTAAAACTAAGACCAACAAAGTAGGAGAATTAAAATTGAATTTTATGATTAAAATTAAAAAGACCTAAATAATCATATTAAAAAATATTAATATCCAAAAGTATACTAAATGTTAATTTTACTTTGAGTATTTATATCACAAGCACATGAATAAATTTTCAACTTGCATGAGCATTTTCTTTTTACGAATTTTTTAGTGAATTTTTTTAATTCATATTTTAGGAATTCATTAAAATTTCAAATTTTTTTTTACTTAAATATCAATTTTTTTCTCTGGATATTCTAGATTAATTCAACAAAAAAAAAAGAAATGAGCAATTCAAATCATGAAAGTGATGATGACTCAGCTCCCGAGTCCGTTCCATTCGTATCTAGTAAACTAGAAAGTGTAGAACAAAATCAAATAATCAAAGAGCACATAAATTCAATAAGAGAATCACAAAAAAAGAAACGAATCGAGCGACAGGAAAAATATATTGAACAAAAAGTAAAAATTTACAAGATCTTAAAAATAATTTTTATTGATTGTTTGAACTTTTATCTTATTAAGAAAAAGAAATTTGACACACTAAAGCTTCCAGATGATTTATTGGAAGAAGTAGCTAATGAATCAAATGTTGCAAATAAAAAAGAAAAATCTAAAATAAAAATTGATTTGGCACCGAAATCTAAAAAAATATTCGATTCACTCGAAGAAAATGCAGTTTCTGATTTTATACCATTGAAAACATACAAGTAACGTTGATTTAAGATATTTTAAAAAATCGACCAAAATTGACATAAATTTTTTTTTTAGACAATATGGAATTTCTGTTGTGAATTTGGAGAGTACAAATAAGAAACCATTAATTGCATCAGAAAAAGCTCTTGCTTTTAAAAATCAAATGTTTAACAGACCTGGAATTAGAAGGCAAACTGGTGATTGATTTTTTTATTTAAAAATTTAATTTCAAATCTAAAAACTTTTTCTATACTTTTAGCACAAGAATCCATTGCTTTATCTCTAAAAAGAAAAATATCCAAAATTTCTAAATAGTTAATATTTAAATAAAAATTTTAAAAAAATATTTTGTTTTGTCTAATAATCCCATGTAAGAAAAAATTTCTAAAATTTTTAACGTTTTTAAATTACTAATAAATGACAGAAAATTTGCAGGAAATTTCATTTTGAAATACCGTTAACTCTTAGAACTAAGATTACCATGTTATAAACATTTAGCTTTGATGTCAAAAAAGGCCGAGCAATCGTTTTTTCCTAAAAAAAAAAGTATTATTTCTATTTTAATTCGTATTTCGATCTTAAAGAATATCATTTTGCGGTTGATTTGGTTGAAAAATAAATAACGATTTGACTGTTTGTCTTGAAACTACCATAGGTGACGAGAAAACGAATGGCCAGCAAACTGCTTATAAAAAAGTGATATTTTTTTTTTATTTTTCATTCAAAATATAATATCTACATGTTATCATGGCCCTCGTTAACCTTCAGGTATTGTTAAAATGAAAGAAAAATAGCTGAAACTAGTTGATTGGCGATGTTTATAGTGTTCGACTATACGAAAAGGCTTAAATAAAACAAAATAAAATTTATTTATTTTGTTAAAAGTTAAAAAATTTTGATTTTCAAAAAAATAATACTTGAAACCAATGTCATATCAAGTATATGTCAAGGAGAAATTTTAACGCTTTTTTGATTCATTTCTGGTGTACTTAAAGTTAAATTAAAGAAACAAAACCTTTAACAAGTTTATAGCTCATTGAGTGCGAAATTTCACCAGACAGTCAAATCAAAGTTGTTGATGCTGGGGCTTGACTAAATGGAATAAATATTAGGCGAAAAATATAATCTAACACTTTTATATTCTTAACTTATCGCTTTTACAGTTTTAGTTTAGGCTAAAGGAATTTTTTATTTAAATACTATTTAAAAATAAATGACTATCAAAATATATATATAATATCGTCAATCTGTGTAGGTTTCTTTGTTTTCATCATTCAATTTTAAATTCTAAAACATTTCATAATTTAATAATTTAATTGATCATATCTTAAATTTGATAAAATTTAGTTAATCAATTCAACTTTAACAATGTCTACTTTACTGGATGTTTTTTGTAATTCCCTAATCGAATTTATGCCTTTTTTGAAATTTCCCCTTTTCAATAAATTTTAAAGACTTAAATTTTATACTTACGCATTATCTCTTTGTCTAAGATTCATCAAATTCAAATAATTTTTCATTCAAATTGAAAAAAAATTTTTTTATTCACAAAAAAAAATGGGGCCTGGCCGGGGATCGATCCCGGGACCTCTCGCACCCTAAGCGAGAATCATACCACTAGACCACCAGGCCGCCTGTTATATTAATACTTATTTCTAAAGCCGTCTCTCAATAAATTCTAATATACTCAATAAACAATAAACTTATCGATAATTTAAACTGGCTACTAGTTCATAATAAATGATCCATGAATTAATGCTTTTCTTTAGCTTATTTATCTTTTCTATTTTTTTAAATTTATTTATGCTTTGTTAAAGACCGCTTGCCGGCTTACAAGTTCTTCGTAAAGAAGCGAAATATGCTAAAAAATATAGTCTTTATGATTTTGAAAAATAAGTCTATTTAAAAATTGCATAAAAAAATTTAAAAAATTGTTTTTAAGCAAACTCCTAAATTGTATTTGTCTGCAATTAAGCACTCATTTTGACTGAAATTATTCTTCGTAACCAAATTTTTCAACCACGCTGGATTTGAAGAGCTTTCTTGTTAGTGTTTAAAATTAAGATTTCATCATCATACACAAGCGTACGAAACTTTATATTTCCTTCAATTCCTTGTTTAATCTTAGTTAGTCTTTCTATGAATCCAATAATGTAAATAGAAAAGAGTTGAAATGAGCCAACGCCTCCTTGCCTACAAGTGTTTTGTTCGAAATTAACATGAGAGATTTTTCATAGGAATATAATTGGAAATACTAGAAGTATAATCTAATCATTTAAAGTCAAAATAAAAACCTTTAATAAAATTCAAAGTTATTAATTTTATATTGTAAAGTGTTGAATCCTTATTTATATCACTCCTATAAAAATGCCCAAAGCATTTTTCATCTTTGTTCTTCGGTAAAACAAGGCAAATTTTCTTAAATAAAGAGAAGTTTAATGGTGAAAGGAATAAATTTTTAAACGGTCTTTAAATTTTTTGAACTTTAAAAAGTTTCAAACTAAAGACAACTGAACAAGAAAAAGACAAATTAATTTAGGTTTTGATATGCATTTTAAAGCATTTCAAAAATTTGTAATTTTTTGTTTAAATATTTCATGAGATTTTTTTTAAAAATTAAATTTTTCAAAAATAATTTATTCAGAGAAAAATTAAAATCGCTCTTTGATCGAAAATGGAAGCTAAAAAAATTACTAATTGGGTCAATTGGTAATTATCTTTTTGAAAAAAAAACTAAGCTGAAATTTTTATATTATTATCATAAAGGCAAGAATGGAAATCAGTGATAAATGACGCTTATAATACAGACAATAGCATCGACCTCTATCGTCGAGCATTCTTAAGAATATTAGCTTGGGAATCTAGAGAACAATCAGTTCCACCAGCCATAATTTGTCTCAAAGAAATCTTAATTTCTAAAATTTATCAAATAAATCTTGCAAGTTCTTCTATTGAACAAATTTATTGGTATCAATCAACGCTGGCCATGAATTTAATTAGGTATTTAATTAAGCAAACTGATAAAATTATTTTGAATATTAGTAATTTTTTCTTTTAAGATTTGTAAATTTTATAACAGAACCTTATCAAAATAAACCTAAGGCAATACCAATAAAAACTTTAGCAACAGAAGTAATTTATCGACAAATATTTTAAAATATTAACTTTTTTAAAATGGTGTCTAATTCTTAGATAGGAATACCTGATTGGATTGTAAACTTACGTCACAATGCTACGCATTTTACGCTACCAAGCATTGAACTTTTAGAAAATGCAAGAGAATTTCTTTATAAATGGCTTAAAGTACCTTGAATAAATTTAAATTCTGCTTGGAAATTAAATTTTAACAAAATCAAAAAAAAGGAAAAATATGTAGATAAGTATACTGAAGTAGCAGTTGAAGAATCTAAAACTGAAAAAATTAAAGCTTGGATTCACGACAGTTTTGTAGAGTATATGAATGACAGATATAAAGTAATTTATTCATTTCATTAAACATTTTTTTTAACTATTTAAAATTTTTTTATTAAACTTAGACAGTTATGGTAAAATCTAAAACTAAGGAATCAAAGCATAAAACTGAATCGATCAATGAAGACATTGACTTAGCCATAAGTCAATTTAAAAATGAAATGATAGATATTCTAATTGATGATGGGTTTTTAGTGCCTACTAAAGAACAATTAAACGCTATTGGCGTTGTTCCTGAAGGTGATTTTTTTTTTACCTTCAATTTGAATGTTAAAACCAAAAATTTGTATTCTAATTTTTTTGCTGATAGAGTTTATTGATGAAGAAAGAATAGAAATTCCGAAAGGGTTTTTGAATATATGGATCGATTTTTTAACTTTTTGTAACAAAAGAAATGGTTTATTAAGAATATTGTTTGATAAATTGGTCGATACTTATCGTATCGAAGCAGACAACTCAATCCAATCAAATTATCTTAGAGAAAAATTTATACTGTCGTGGATATTTTCACTTATCAAGCTTAATTCTTATAAAAATGGTAAAAAATTTTCAATTCTTTTTTTTTAATTTTTTAAAATTTAAAAATTTTTTTAAAGAAAAATTTAAATTTTCAAAATTTGATTTTGAATACGATTTAAAAACTGTGTTATTGAATGTACTTAAAGGAAAACCTGGAAAATATTGTCTTGCCTTTTTACACGAGTATTTTTTTTTAATTTACAATGCTTCTACGATACTGTAATAATTTAATTTTTATCAAAATTTACGTGAAATTGTGTAAAATTACGTAAAATCTGGTAATTTCTGGTTAATTTACGATATTTACCTTAGTAATTTTTCGTTAAATTACTGAAATTTACATAAGCTCGCGTACTTTTCGTAAAAACACCGTATCGTAGTATCGTTGTATTTGAATTTTATCTATATTTTACATTTGCTTTATTTAGACTAGGGAAATTATCTTTTATAAACGAATTAATTGATTCAGAATCATTTGGTAAACTTATTCAGCTTACTTATATGATAAGCCAAGAAAACCAAAAATCCGATGATCAAATAGTAACTAATGAAGATTTGAATCAGATGGATACAAACGAAGAATATTCTATTTATAACTTTGGTAATTTAATGCAAATATTCATATTATAAAAACAATTAATTTTTATTTTTATCAGATATTTTCGATACTTCAAATAAAAAAAACAACGATAACCAAAGTTTCCTTTCTTACAAACGTGAAACCGAACAAAAGGTCAAATCAGATTGGAAAAAAATAGGTATTTAAAAATCTTTAAAAATTTTTATTTTAAAATTTTTTAATTAATCCATTTAAAAAAAAAGACGAAATTGATTGGAATCATGAAAACCTAAAACTGGGATTAGTTGAAGGTCAAACTTTTGAAACTCTTAATTTAAGTATGATTCAGTTTTTATGCAATAAAGATTCACATGAAAATGAAACTGAAAGCGAGACCAGTTTTGAGGAACAAAGTGAAAATGCCAAAAGAAAAGATGTTCTAAAAGATATGTTTAATTCAGGAAATTTTGAAAACTTTAAGAAATCTTTAGTTAGCAATTTTTGGAATATTTAATAATTTTGAAAAAACTCTATAAAAAATCGTTTTTTTTTTCTTTTCAGTATTTTACAATTTAATATTTTTTTATTAATTAATAAGAAAATAATAAACCACTTATATAAATTTTGTATAATATTTGCAAAAAAAACATGGATCCTTTGAATAAATGGGAAAAAACTGAAGCAACTAATTTAGCCAAAATATCTAACACCTTTTTGAAAATTTAATTAATAAATCATTTCTATTACTTCCAAAACTTAACTATGCTTTTTTTTCAAATATAAAATTTGATTTTCAGATGTTGTTTTTTTATAAATAACTTTAGTTATTAAAATTTAAAAAAAAAACTAACTTAGAGAAGCACCTATTCAAAATTTTTTGAAAGATTCGCTTTTGGAAATCTGCCATCTGACATATATCAGAAGGAACATGACGTAATCAAAGAACCTTCTTGTCATTAAGTGTATTAACATTCAAAAGCCCGATATTTTTTATACCGTTAAGGACCAGTGGTGTCAAATTGAGCGCTAATTGAAAAACAATGAATTTTTTTAAATGTTATTTTTTTTATTTTAATCCCAAAAATATACTTCGAGTTTCAAAAATTAGCCCGATTGCCAAAAGCCGGAAGCTTCGTTTTTTCGACTTGTTTTCTAATTCCCAGTTACATTTAGGACAATATAATTTTAACTCGATAATCCGGCATAAAAACACTCCACCAATCGAGCCGGATTAACGAGGTTCGACTGTATGAGAAAGTCGAAAATTGTCCTTCATGTATTGAAATTTAGACTAAATTTTTATATAAATAAAAAAGTTTAGTTTTATCGAGTCGATATTCTTTGGAGCATAACTTTTAGATTTTTCGTTAAATTTTATTTTTTTTTAACCTTAAGTATTGTCCATTAGTTTACAGGCTCGAAATAGCCTGATCCTAAAGGGTCATATCTAGATTCGTGTAAAATTTTTCATTTACACAGTGTGTCCAATGTATTGCGTAAAATCTCATGAACTTTCTGGAAAGTCTTATTGCCATTACAATTTTTTTAAGCTTTTTTTTTCTGAATTATATTTTAAGAAATTTTATTAAAAACAGTTTTTATCGAATAATTATTGCAGAAAAAGTTAATAGGGTCAAGTTGACATCGCCGGTCCTCCTTTAGGTATATTTTTTTTCTTTTGCGGAAAAATTTAATATTTCTTAATAAATATAATTTATTATTGAAAAAATTTAAAAAAAATTTTTTTGAAAAATTGTAATATTAACGGTAACGGTAATGGTAATCAACCCTGTATTTAATTGAAAATTAAAATCTTTTAAACGAAAAGTTTTTCTTTCTCAAAATATTTTATTCAATTTCATCAATAATTCTATTCAAACCAAAAAAAAATAACAAAAATTAAATGTTAAAATAAAGATTTTTTTTTCATAAATTTTAACAAACTCGGAAAGTTACCAAAAAAGCCGAAACATAAACTAAAAAAACAATAAATTAAAAAAAATATAAAAAAAAAAAATAATTTTAAGATTGTTTTTGTATAAGCTCTTATAATTTTCTTCATTTATCTAATGAATACTCAATTGACAATTCTTATTTGATGTTCGTCTAACAAAGACACGTCTAATTCATTAAGGTCGTTTGTCGATGACTGACAATTATTATTCCCTGAGTTGCTTATTATTTGAATTGTATTATGATCTAATCCAATGTGATTAGAAGCGAATAGAGATACGATCTCATTAGTCGATATTTGATTTGATAAACTAAGATTGATTGTATTATTAGTACAATTAAAATTTTCATTTGTCGAGGTAGCATATTGTTGTTCAGCTTCGTATGTTTCATCATTACTCGAATTCATAATGGATGATTGATTAATTAAATCTTGATTTTCATGATTTTTCAAATGAACTTTGAGATTGTAATTCATCTTGAAGCCTTTACCGCATATGTGACAATTGAACGGTCTTTCATCTGTATGTGAATATGAGTGTAGTTTTAAATAATCGCTTCGATGGAATTGACGTCCGCATACGGTACACATATAAGGCTTTTCTCCAGTATGTAGTCTTGTGTGTTTTTTATAATAACTAGCGTCATAATATTCCTTTCCACAATAGTTACATTTATACAAACGCTCCCCTTTATGGATTCTCAAATGAGTTTTATAATAACTGTAATCCTTGTAATTTTTCCCACATATATTACAAACAAATGGCCTTTCACCTTTTCAAAAAAAAATTAAAAAAGGTAAAAAAATTATTGTTATAATATAATAATTACCGGTATGAAGTCGAATATGTCTAGTTAAATGAGCATCTTGAGTGAATTGTTTGCCACAAAATTGACATGTATAAGGCTTTTCACCAGTATGTAATTGAACATGTGAAACTAAATTACTGTATGATGCACATTTTTTTCCACATTCCCAACACTCAGGCCCATTTCCAGCGTGTTTATGTAAGTGAACAAGTAATTCAGCTTTAGTTCGACATGTCTTATTGCATTCTTTTAAAAAAATAAAATTATATTAAAAATGATGAAGCTATTAGTGATCAAAGTATTTGTCATTATTAGTGATCAAAGTAGAAGAGGATTCATCTGAACACCCCCTTACTTTTATAAGTAAAATATTCAAATAAATAAATCTTAAAGGTGTTTTATTTCTACATTGGAAAGTCCGAATTTATAAAGGGGGGCTCGGGCTCGATCGACGCTACCCAAAAAACATTCGGTTTTCAAATTAACTAAAAAAGATAGAATCAATAATTTTAATTACAAAATAAATGATCTGAAATTCTAGGTCACGATTTTTTTATGAATAATCAAATTATCCATCAAAAGTATGCAAATGGTTCAAAAATATTTTTTCACTCATTCTAATTTTTCAAAAAATAATTTCCATTATAAATTAGAAATTCAACTTTAATCCCTTGTGAACTTTTCCAGAAATTGTATGCCTTTCACGAAATTATTAAAAAAATAAAAATTCTTACTGTCACAATTCAAATTTGTTGCGGTACTAGCTTTACTTTTAGTATATTTTCGCCGTGTTTTTTGAGGTTTTTGTTCATTTTGAGCTGAATTTATCATTTTATTTATCTGAATATCTTCTCTATCGAAATCTGACGATGATTCATTTTCTTTGGCGTTTAATTTTAAATTATTCTTCAGCTTGACTTTGGCAACAAGTCTATTGTTATAATAAAAATAATCATCAGTTTTATCTTTTTCAAATTGTGTATCACTGGAATCATCATTCGATTCAAATTCATCCAAATCGTTTTCGTCATTAATTTCATCATCAAGTTCATACAAATAAAAATCATTCAATTCTTCATCATCTAATTTCTCGAATTCATCTTCACTAAAACATTCTTCTTCATGTTCTTCTTCTTCTTCGTCTTCATTGAAAAAATTTTTAACGTCACATGTTACATCATCAATTATTCTAACATTATTTTTACAACTCTCAATTTTTTCCTTATGATCCAATAGATCGTGAATCTTATCAAATTTTCTAAAACAAACACTACACTTTAATTTAATATTTTGATTTAAATTTTGAAAGTAATGTTTGTCCAAGCATATAAAACAATTTAACATTTGATCTAAATTATATTGCCAATCGGATGGACAACTTATTGTATAAGTTACTAAATTAGGATTTTCTTGAACCTCATTCGAAACATTTTCCTCATTTTGACTTGTAATAAAATCTGTTTGCTGCGGAAATATTGAAGATTCTAATGAGAAGTTAGCCTGATTTAATACTGACTCATTTAGACCATTCATAAAACTTTCATTTTGACTAAAACTATTCGAGCTCAAATTTTGTTCTAAACATTGTCGAGTATTAATCATACTATCAGCATCTAGTTCAAGACTTTTCTGTTGTTCAATTACAATTAAATCATTTAATTGGTTGCTTTCAAATTCATTAGAGGCTATACTTCTTTCGGGCTCATTTTGTGACAAATTTAAATCTGAGTTTAATAGAATTTCATTTTGACTTGAAATTTCTCTATTTTCAAGATTTTGTAGCTTAAGTTTTTTAGTCGAGTAAATAATTTCTTTAGATGAGGAAAAATTTTCCAATAGTTTTTTTTGTGTGTTGGACTTTTGACGATTTGATTTTGAATATGTTGATTGTATTGTTTGATTAGTAAGACTTGGTGATGATAGTAAACTTGGATATGAACTGATACTTGAGGATAAAAGTGACGGAGATGATACTAATGGTGAGTCGATATGTGATAACAAAGCTGACATTATAGCATAATTATTCGGTGATGTATTATTTAAAACTGGTATTGAACATTTTGCATAGTTATATAACTTCGACTCCATTCTAAATCATATTTTGGTTTATCATTTGAAAAATTATTTAAAAATTTAAACTTTTTGACCAAATAACTAGCCATTATATTTTAAAAAATTTAAAAAAAAAAGTTATTTTTATTTTTTATTAAAAAAGGAATGTCTACATTTATTAGAGTATAAAAAGGAAATTTTAACAAAAAAAAAATAGTAAAAATAACTACTTTAAGAATTTAAGAAATTAAAAATTTACACAAAAGGTTGATCAAATCTCTAAATTTGTTCTAACAAAAGATTATCCATAAAGATTCTAAATATTATTTGTTATTTTTTCTTCTAAGCTCTGGAAATAGCTCATCCACCAATGCGTCCAATAATTGATATGTGAGCTTTTAAAATAAAACAAAATATTAGATTAATTTTTATTTCTGAATCAACCTTTAGGTAAACCGTTATACTTATAGACTAAGCTAGTAATTTTAAATTATAAAATAAGTTTTAAACTTGGAGAACTCATTCGTTTGAGAATTTATTCAAGCCTTAGAATAAGTATAAGTGAACGCCACTGTTTTACAGTTCAAAAGTTAAATAATTCCATTCGATTATTTGATTTTAGATAGATGCTCTTCTTTTAGAGTTGTACTAAACCAAGTCTTAAAATTAGAAATATTCTGGAAAGCTAAAGTTTTCCAAATTATCTCCTCCTATAAATGTAAAGTAGTAGCAAACCTATTATTTTATTAGAATCTTTCAAATTTAAACTCAGTTATAGAGGAATTTATTTACTTAAATTAAAAACGTTAAGATTGGTGTAGTTTTAATTCACTAAATTCGGCATTTAAATTTTCAACTAGGGTATATGATTTAGGACATTGAAACCAATATTTGCTTTGGTCCTAAAAAATAATAAATTATTTACACAATCACAAAAATCCATCAATAGTCAACTTTATTTGGTACGGATACGCCAAGAAATGCAGTAAAAACGTTAAGTTCGACTTTATTTTTCAAAAAAATGATTGTCATTATTTTTTAAATAAGGAATCCTTAAGCCTTTTTTCCAGAAAAAAAACTTTGAAATATTTTTTTAACTTGATTTCAACTAAAATACTTTTTTTTGCATGTATTTCTAATTTGTAATGAAATAGTGAATTTTGGTGAATTCAAGTGAATCTATTATATTTCACGAACGTAAAGAAATCATCGAAACACCAATTTTAATCCTAAAAACTAATTATAATTTTTTAACAAGCTTTTTTGAAGAAGTCTATATGCTGAAAAAATTCTTTTTAAACTTATAAACTTAAAAAATCAAGGCGCCTTTTAATAGTTTCAAAGAAACAAATAAAGACTAATTAACGAAAAGACTATTTACGTTTTAGAGTAGTAAATGTTTAATGAAAAATAACAATTTAAATATTTTTACATGTTTGTTCCATATAGGATATTGAAATGATTCCATTAATAATTTCGTACCATTTTCAACAGTTTTTTTAATATCATTTTCAGAGTAGATAGGTACTTTAAATTATAAGTATTATTAAATTAATTTTAAAATAAAAAAAATATCAAGATAAGTTACTTTTATGAATCAAACCTAAAAATTCTTCATCGACAAATTCATTCAACATTTCAAATGTTTCATTATATAATTCTTCACTTGTCTCTTTTCCGCTTTCATTTTCAAATATTAATTCTTTGAACAATTTAATGTAATTACTCAAGGCTTCAGGTTGTGTCATTTCATCAATCTTTTTCGATACAGTCCAAAACACTAGCGAATCAAAAGACTTTTGTATTAAATTCCTTAAAGAAAATATCAATAGTGCCAACCATGAAGGTACTTTATAAATTTCCTTTACTAAAATTTTCAAATTTATTTTATTTTTTTTTTTTAAATAAAATCAAATTTTCTATCTTACTCAAAAAAATAAGAGATTCAAAAGGAGATATGTAATTCTCAATAGACACAAAATTTTTGTTTATTTGTTTAAATTCATTCAATTTGTTAGTGTTAAAAATAGGATTGTTGAGCTAATAGAAAAATTAATTTATTCTATAGAAAAAAAAATTAATGTCAAAGTATTTTTGGGAATCTTACTAATTTTTCAGTAAAATCATCTTGAGCAATTGATTTCGGGTTTACTTTAGGTTTAGCCTGTTTCACTGATTTTAATAAATTAATCAAAAAAGGATCTAAGGATTGACCTCTCTCGACTCTAAGCTTATAAGGTACTCCTTTGACCATTTTACCAATATTAGTAATATCATTAAAAATACTTGAACTAAATTCAATGCTATTCGGATCAAGAAAACTTTTGATTAATTGACTCATTGAAAGTATTGGATTTGTTAAAAGACTTTGTAAGTATTTAGCAAAGTCATTTTTGACCGAATTTAAATATTCAAAATTTTTCGAATTGCTCAAAAAGAATAGAGCACGTTGTTTAGAAGGGAGCTGAAGTGTTATTTGATTAGGATTGTTTACATTATAGTCTAAATTATTTATTAATTCACCATGAAATTCTTTGAGTCTTGTGTCCAATACGTAAAATTCATCATATTTTCGTTTGACACACCAAATAGGTGAAGATTCTGACATTTCATTTTTCTTTGGGTCTATGCTCCATACTTGAATTATAAAAACATGACATGTTTTATTTGATTTATCAACTAATTCTTCGATTTCGTCAATTGCGATTCTTAAATTGTTGAGATTGATTTCTTCATGTTGAGATTCTTGGTCAGTCTCATCATAATCCTCTTCGTCCTCCTCATTTTCTAAAGTTTTATTCGATGTTTCATTTTGATTTATTATCAGGTCGTTAGCATCGCTGAATTCGTCATTTATTTCATTTATTAAATCTAGTCTAACATCAGCACTTGGCTTTACAGAATCGTCTTCAAATGAGTTGAGTTCGAAACTTTCCAAATCGTCTTCTTCATCTTCATTTATTTCGTTTATTTGTTCGTTCTTATTTATACCAAAATGATTTTCGTTTAAACTTAACTCATCGGTTTCATAATCATCTAATAATAATGAATTTCCATCTTCTGAGCGATTGTCATTGTTTCTATCTTTTTTCTTACGATTAGCAGTATATTGTGAGCGGTTGTAAGCGATTTTATTCAGTCCAATCAAATTTTTGTACATCTTAAAAAAATTCATTTTTAAGTCCTTTTTAATCCTATCGTAATCAGTAAAAATCAGAGATTTCAAATTTATAAAAATTCCACTTAAAGACCAAAAATTGCAGAGTAAATTAAACTGTGAAAACTTATTTTTATCAGTATTGTAGATGTTTACCTTAGCAATGACTTGATTCTTATTTAAGAAAATATAAAGTTCGTGTCAGGATTTCACGAAGGGATCTTATAAAAAAATTTAGCATAAGGTTTAGTATAAATCAAGAAAAAATCAGAATAAGATTGATTGGATATTCTTAAAAAATCTTAAGTTTAAAAATTTTATTTATAGATTTTAAAAATAATTTTTTAATTTGCTACTAAGCTTTTTTCTTGAGTTATCTAATGGTAAATTACTTTTTGGCAAAAAAAAAGAAAACAAATTAGAATAAAATTTTAAGATGAAAAATTTGCTTATCTAGTAATATTTTCACTTTTGGTTATGGTGCCCCAAAATTTTTTGAAAATCGAGCGCAAACAATTTAAAAAAGGTAATTGACCAGACTGGAATTTTTTTAATAGTAATTTACTGAAAAAATGTCTTAAAAAGAATGCTTTTTCTTGAAATTCATATAAGGTGCCTCACGTCATAAATATTGGTATCTTTTAATTGAAAAGCGATTCCTAAAATTTTCTAAAAAAAAATTTAATATCTAGCGAAAATGGTTTCAATTTTTTAGAAAACCATAATTCAAAATATTTTCGGAATATTTTTATCAGAATAGACATGAGTTATTTAGACTCAACAGTCATATTTTAACAACGTTTTCGAGCACCTTACCTTTTTTTGTTCACCTAAAATATAAATTGCCCATCCAAAAAAAATTTTAGTGGATAGAGTCATAAAAAGTCATAAAATAACACTTAAAACCAAACAAATCATTTTTTTTTTGATAATTTCAATACAATTTTGGATTTTAAAAATACATCGAGAACAATATAATGATGATGGGTGAACTAATGCTCATCTAAGCATCATATCAAATTTTCTTATTTTTAAAATGAAAAGACTAGCCTTGAATTCTATTTTATTTTCTGACAAACTTAAGACTGTTGTTTCCCACTCATTGGCATAAATTAGGTATCACAAAATTTCTAAAAACTTACAAATTCGCTCTTAATAAATTGAATGTAATAAGCATCTTTAATAAAGTCATATAAAACATCCTGAAGCCTTAAATAAGTGTAAAAAAAAATAATAATAATCTTAAATTTGATTTTGAACATTTAAATAAAAAATATTACTCTTTAAGAATTTTTTTAGAATTTTCTCTTTCTTCTACAAGGTTTGAAACGGTTATAAAATTTTCAGTCATTTCTAGATAAGTCGTTTCATGGTTGAACCATATGTTTTCTAAAAGCTTTTTGTTAGATTCACACCAATTTCTAAGCTCTTCGACTTGTGAATTAATATTTGGACTATTCGAAAATTCATTTGTTGCTTGTTCAAAACTTTTATAAATATCCTCTTTGAAAATTAAACAACAACTATAATTAAATTTTTTAAAAATATTTTATAAAAAAAAAGACGTACTTATCATTAAATAAAATTGTAAAATAGGTAATGAATTAATCGAATTCAAATAATTTATAAACACGTGTAATAACTCGTTATTTTCGACTATTTCTTCAAAACCAGGCGATAAAATCTAAAAAAAAAAATTAAAAAATTTTAAATGTTCAATTAGTTGTGAAATATATAAAAAAAAAACTTACTGATCTAAAAATTCGACCGTTCATCTGACACCAGTGTCTTAGTATTTGAACCCAATTTCGTTTTTCGGATATAACCAAGGGAATATTTTCTTTATGGCTTTGAATAGCTTTTATTATTATTTTATTGACCGTGTCAGGCTCTGCTAAAATGTCAAGACCTCTTAGTAATAAATTACCAACTGTTATTTCTTCTATAAGTTCAGTAGTGATCCTTAAATTAAAAATTTTACAACTAAAAAATCTTATTAGTTCATAGTTATAACTTACCTGCATTTTAAAATATGATCAGGTAGGATAAATGGTAAAACTTGATTGCAAAGTTGTTTTAGATATTTTAATTCATTTTTACGAGAAGTGAGAGCAAAGTGAAATTGATTTTTCTCATTAATTTCAACTAATTTTTTAAATAATTCAAATTGTTTTTCTAGCCTTTCATTGGGAGTATTTGAATTTTTTAAATTTTCATCGTTTTTATAAAGTTCATTAAAATCTGATATGTGATTATAAATAATACTATTGAGTCTAAAAGTTATTAAATGCTTTAAGTCAACTTGTTTGGCTCTAAGAATAAAATTTGCTATTATATGACGAAATATTGACTTTATTTCAAAGATTAGACCGTCATCGACTGATATTTTACTATACCATGTTAGAACAAAATTTTGAATAATCTTCGAAAGAAACTTAAAAGAAGCAAATTTTAATTTTAAAATTAATTATTAATTAAATTTATTTTGAAGTAAAATAACCTCTTCTGTCGATTTGTCTACAATATCTGCGACATAAACACTCTGCCATGGATATAATCTTTTAAAACTAGCTTCAAAACTATTCGTGTAATTATTCTTAAATGATGGCAGGGTAGAAGTAGACACAGATCCTTTTAAGTTAATAGATCCTAGATTTTTATCATTTTCTAAATCTTTATTAATAGAAAATAAATTGAATTTTTTCTTTTCAATTTTGCGATAGCTCGGTAAACGAGGACACTTACTTTAGAAAAAAAAATTCTCAATTAAAAATTCATTAAAAAAAAAAAGTTGTAAATTGTATACTTTTCAATGTATTTTGCACTTGAGTATCCAATTAATAATGCTAGAACTCCCAGAAAATATTTTTGGATACTAAACGAAATAATTTTTGTGTCAAAATAATGTAAAATTTTTTTTTTGTTGCGTAGAAATATTAATTACCCTAATTGCCAGGAGAAAGCAATCGATATTGATATAACTAAAATAACACCATCTTTTGTCAAAATCATTCTTTATTTAATTTCATTTCATTTTTGAAATTAGTTTAAAAATGTCAAGTTCTAAAAAAATTCAAATTAAATTTTTTAGATCGAAATTTTTTTAATTTAAATAACAGAAAAAAAGACATTAAAAAATAAAAATATTTTATAAGCTTCATTTTTTTATTTATAACTAAATGAATTCAACAACAAAATTATAATCCTTGATCCTTGATCTTACATTAAATAATTATCTTTTGTGTACCTTGCTGACATATTTAAATTTTTTTTTAAATCAATAAAAGCTCAAGAACTTAATTTAAGAATTAAGGCATTAAAAATAAATTAAGCTTTATAATTAGGAAAAAAGAAGATTAAAAGCCTTTTAAGACTTCTTAAATATTTTATAAATTAAGGACTTTTAAATCCTTGTAATAGAGTTTTACTTTAAAAAAAAGTTCTTATTTTCATATAATTTTATTAACTTTAATATCAGCAACAATTAAAATTTATCGTTTACGTGGTACGATTTTGGTATAATTGATCCCGATAGACGTATTTGCTTTCGTCTCATTCGAATAATTTTGAGAATATTTTTCATCATATTCTTGTTCCGGGTCTAGTTTTGTCTACAAAAAAAAGGTACCAATTAAAAATCTTGTTTTATTCAAAAATAGAAATGACTTACAGTTTTTAAATCATAAGTTTGATCCAGTTTTTTTAACGATTCAAATCGTTTAACCCGATCAGCTAATTCTTTATATTTTTTAGAACGAGATTTATTCATTTCTTTTACATATTCATCATCAATCCAATCGGGTAGATTTAAATTTTCTAATTGTTCTTTGGTTAAACGATTTGACTTTCTACCTAATAAGGCCTCATGTGTATTAAATTGCTCAACTGGATTAAATTTACGTGCTTGTTCATGATCTTCAACGAAAAATCTATGCTGATTTAACGGCATATCTTCAACATCAATTAAATGCATAGAATTTTTAAGTTTTTCTATTTTCTTTAATAAAATACTCAAAATATAAGCCGATAATTTCTTTTAAATTTCAAAATTTACCTTAAGTTCAATTTGATGCTTGAATTTTATATAATTTTTATCTTGAGATTTCATTAATTTTATCTCATCTTCCGTATAGTCTTTGTAAGGATTTCTCAATTGATGTGATCCATCCTTCATTCAAATAAAGCCTTAATTTTATAATTAAATTTTATATTTAGAATTATTTATATACCTTCATTTCCGTCCTGGTCATGTTAAAGTAGAATTCATCTGGATTTTTTTCAAGGGCTTTACGCTTTAAATTAACAATTACATCTCTCTTTTTTTGATAATCTCTTAAATTTTTTACAAAATTAAGCATTAAGGAATAAGATTAAAATGCTAACAAAAATTACAAGGCTCTTAGTTTATAGTCTTTTTTCTTTTCAAGTAATCCAAGGTGTTCTCTGTCTTTTACCTAATGAAAAAATTAAAAATAATATCTATTCCTATAAAAAGTTTTTAAATTCGAATTTGTAAAATTTACTTGCGCCCTTTCTTTATGAAATTTTTGACCAGTTTTAGATGCTTTTTTCCATGAGGACATTTTAAAAGTATACTTTTTTTTTTATTAAATCTAAAATACAAATTGGTTTTTTAGATTGCCAAATAGATGACAATTTGGAAATATTGAATTATTTTAATTTTTATTGTTTTGTTAAGTTTTAAAAATTCAACAAGGTTTTTATATTTCTCGTTAATTTTTGCATTAAGAGAAAATTATGATTTATTATATTGTGAGATATTTATTTTTTCTATAGGTACATATATATATATATTTATTTTTTCAAAAAATATAAATGTGAAAATTGAAATTTTGAAAACTTAGTTTTATCTACCAAATTTTTCGATGTTGAGCTTTTGTTAAGTTCGCATACGATATAAAAGAATTGGTGTAATTTGTCTTTATTCTGAAAATAATGATCTCCGCTATTTCCCAATATATATCATATTATAAAATCTAACCAGAGATAAAGTATCCAAAAAAACATCAAAATTTTTTTTTTTTGGTAGTCCAAAAAGTTTAAGACATTTTAAATCTTTTAAGAAAATAGAAACGGCACGTCTGAAATTCAAATTGTTTATTCTGAACACTATTTTTTATTTGAAGAAGTTAGTTGATTTTAAAAAATCGGGAACTACCTTAACCCTTAACGTCCCGTTGTACCATATATGAAACATAGGTCTATTGCGTTATGTGAACCATTGTTCACATAATAGGTTAACCAACTTACCCAACCTAACTAGGTGAACATTAGTGTTCACTTATTAGGTGATCCTGAAATATGTGAACAAAAAGATAAAATAAAAATTTAAAATGATCAAATAAAAAAAAAAGTGTTCACCTATTAAAAATTATGAACACTTAAAAAAAGTAGAAAAAATTTACTTTGATTATGATAAAGTAATGTCAACAGCGAAACCGTAATCGAAAACAAAAAAAGCAGGGATTGAATTAGATTTTGATAATATTTTATGTAAAAAAACGAAGATTGAGCTTATACATAGAGTAAAATCCATAAAAGAAACAATTATTTAACCGTTATTAAATAAATTTTTTTTTGAACTTTCTGGTAACTTCTCATTATTAAAGGCAACAGATTCCGCCGATAAATATACAAAAATGGGATAAGTGAAAATATAGGAAGGTTCAAGCAAAGTATTTTAATAAAATGAATAAAAAAAAATATAAAAATA
>NTPY01000672.1:3512138-3526742 GCA_002922825.1 Brachionus calyciflorus
AAAAAAATGATCGCACCAAGGATCGAACTTGGGACCTCCTGTGTGTTAGACAGATGTGATAACCACTACATCATGCGATCTTATTTTAATTAAAAATAATTTTTTAAATAAGAGAGCAAAGAAAGATTATAAATTCCTTATTGATAATTTCGGTCACATGATCTGCATTCATCTGATCAACTGTTAAAAATCGTAGGGCGTTAATATAATTTGCTTAGTAAGCAAAATTTTGTAGTGTCTGAATTTATTATGTTTTTTGGTTTTACTCAATCGCTAATAAAAAAGAAAAAAATTACTCCAAAAGCACTTTGGCTCTAGGGTTCTATATACTATACTCTTGAATATAAACAGTTTTTGCTGTTTTTTGGGATCCAATGGGTCAAAGGAATGGTTTGTCTTTCAATTCTCAACATTTTGGTACCATTATGACTTAATTTGCTCTAAAATTGACTAAAATACTGATATTTATCATTTAAATTTTAAACTATCATCATTTTTGAACGCTTTTTCAGATTTCGAAGATTCCAACATTTTTTGCTCCAGCTCATCAAAACCTATCAGAAAATTTTTTTAAAAAATTTTTGGATTTTTTACCTCGTTTGCTCGGTATCCTTTATAACAGGAAATTAATTTAAAAAATATTAATTCATTTAAATTGGCACTTAACTTTTCCATTCCGGAGTTAAAAACTGTAAGTGAAATAGACTACATGAAATAGATCCACTATTCGACAACACGTAAATTTAATTTTAAAGCAATAGTTTCAATACTCTCCTAATGCAAGACTTAATATGTAATGATTATGGCTAAATATTTATTCTGTAAAGTCAAGAAAAGCATTTAAGTATTTCTCAAATAAGTTTAATAAATTCAAAATTTCGTTTGAAAAAATGATTGTCGACTTGATATTTTTATTTAAAGGTCTGAGGTTTTGAAACATTCAAACTTAAATTTAAAAAATGTACAAAAAATTAAGATTTCATCTTAATAATTAATTATTTTTTTATTAGAAAATTTTCAAAACAAAAACAAAATAAACTTAATAAGTTAAAAAATGGACCAAAAAAAAAAAACTAAAAACTAAAATATGAATCAATGAGAAACTAGCCACCATAAATAAAGAGAAAAAATTTCAATTACTATGATTAAAAATTTAGAAAAAAAAGGGACCTCATAGGTTCATAAATTTTTTCCAGTTTTAAAACTAACAATTCTTTAAAAAATAAACTTAAACTTTTTACAAAATTTTGGTTTTGGTTCTTTTATATTTATAAACTTAATTTAAATTAGTTCTGTCGGTTTGTATAGTTTGAAGTCTTCTGGTAAAATTCGATGAATTCGATCCACTATTTACAACCATTGTAATTAAATTTGAATTAGACGTCGAGCCTAATTTTGAATTAACAATTTTACTTAAAAAGTTTGTCCCACTCCTATTTAAATTGGTGACTAAAGAATTTTTCTGAGGACTCATACTGCTATTTCCAAATGAATTTATTCTAGTTATCTTAGCACGACCATCACGCTCATCTTCACTAGTCGAACTAGATCTACAGTTAACTACACTAGTCACTACTGGACTATTCGTTGGTATAACATTATGAGATGATATCTCACTAAATAAACGTTTGTTTGATGTTTTAATTTTAACCTCATTTTTTTTAATCATATCATTCATTTGTTTTAAAACACTCGTCCAATTTAAATCATTTAAATTTAGTACTAATTTATTTCGACCACTAATTGGCTGAATAAGTTGGACATTATTCGATGATAACCTATCCCTACACGGGGATATAAAAACAAGATGATCATCGAGAACTTTCCTACTTGTAAATTGTACATTCATATTTAAATTAACCGTAGTCGGCTTGGGTACTGGTGACAATAATAATAAATTATTAACAGGCGTAATAATTAGTTTATTATCCAAATTATTAATCACTTGTTGACTATTAAACTTACCATTCAATTGTAACGCATAATTTCTTAATCTCATGACATATATTTGATTATAAAATGTGATTAAATCTGTAGAACTATTTTGGTCAAAAACTACTTCCCTATAAACATGACTTGAATTTTTGTTATTTAAATTTTTATAACATTTTAAAATATCAGTAAAAAGTATTGGAATTTCTGATAGTTTAAGAGTCAAATAAATCGAACAAATTAATAATTGATCTAAATGACGATTTTTTATTAAACTATCACATTTATTCTCAATTCCTTCGCTTAGGGAATACTCGAATAAATTCCAGATTTTTTTTATAAGGACCTGATTTTTTTCACTCATTTGCTGAGGCTTAAAAGTTTGATTAGACGATGAGGTTACTGGTGTTAAAACAGGAGTAGATGCTGAAGGAGTTATATTTGGACTTGATGAGTCTGTAGGTTCTGTTATAATATTAACAAAATTAAGTTTATCGATCATATTTCTAAGCCTCAGATTTGCTAAATTATAAAATTTACGAAAAAAAAATATTAAATAATTGTTCAGATTTAATAAGCGTCCTTGTTTAAAAGGAGATGATTTATTTGATGTAGGGGTTAATGTTAAAACTTGTATTTGTTTTGTAGAATTATTACCAGATACTGTTTTAGTTGTTAGAATCATGTTATCATTAGTCACTGTTGTCGTTGTGGATGAGTTTGTTGAACATACTACTCTTGTAATTGTTGGTTTAGTCTGAGAATTTTCATTATTTGTACAATTAGTCAGAACAGCTGCGCTCAGAATACTTCCAGAAGAATTTAAATTAGTTATTTGTTGACCATTTAGTAAGCCAACTTCGTCATATAAAGGAAATGGAAAATTTAATTGAGTCATTTCGCCATGTATATTAGGATTTGCTAATTTTAATTTATGTATTAAATTCCATATGTTCGAATCGGATTTCCATGCGAATTGTTCAAGAATTTTTTCTTCAATCATATTTAAATGCTTTATCATTTCTTTATTTAGAAATAATTTTTGACTATTTGGTGGTTGTTGTAGTTGTTGTTGGTTTATCGATGTATTTGTAATAAATATTTCAATTATACGTAGTAAATCGAATAAGTTTAAATCTATGTGATTTAATGAAAATGGAAATTCGAAATGAGCTGATTTTAGTTGTATTAAATTTATGAATTTTTCTATATTAGATGTCTTATTTACAGATGTTTGTTCATTGTCATCATGTGAAATTGTAATTTTTATTACATGTGAAAAGTTGAGCAAAATTTCAAAGCAGCATATGTACAAACATTTTTGAAAGGATTCGTTTTGTATCAGTTTCTTTGAAAAAGAAATTATTTTAATTAGGAAATTCTGTGATATATCAAAATTGAAAAGTTTTAAAATGTAGAGTAATCTATTAAGTCCGGACACGCAATAGCTATTTCTATTTGAAAAAAATTAAATTGAAATAATTATTTATTTCTTATCCTCCAGTTTAAAACAGAAAAACTAACGAGGTAATATTTAGACCCATCATTTTATTCGATTTTGATCCATTTAAGCCTTCTACGTAGTGTTGGGTCATTTTTGACCGAATTTCAGATGGATAAGGCTTAAAAAAAAATCCCAAAAAAAAAACAGATAGACTAATGGAGACACAAATATTTACCGTAATTGCTCGATAATTATATCGTGGTACAAATCTGGAGTTTCGAATTTGTACCCATTGATTTTATTCACAGACCTTTCAGCTTCAAAAAAGGGGGTGGTACAATTTTGGAAGTTTTCGAATTTATACCGGTACTACTATCGAGGGTTTACGGTATGTTGTCCCGATAATTATTCAAAATCGAGCAATGGTAAATTGGTAAGTGTTTTTTGTGTGAATTCTTTTAAATAAAATTCCCTTTTTTTTAATCAAGTTTATTGTACAAATTTTTTTTTTTTAAAAAATTTGCACATGCCGCTATTTTAATTTATTTCTTTTCTGGTCCTGGTCCAGATTATAGATACCTTAAAACCCGTCGATGCATCCAACTAATTGATGGCTCATGAGCTGTTAGTTCATTATAATAAAAAATTGTTTAAAATGTCTTTGAGTCAAAGTTTTTTGGGCTCTTAACCTTTTATTTAGGCTGAAGTATCTTAAAAGATAGCTCAAAATACGTGATTCATTTATAAAGTTGATTTTTTGAGTAAGAAAAAAAATTAAAAAAAAATTAATTAAAATGATAATGAACGATAAGAAATTTGAAAGAAACTTTCAAAGATAGTTCGAGAATGAAAATAGGAAGGATTTCTTACTTTTAATAATTCTCTGGAATTATCGCCACCAATGCGTTTTTTTTCGTTTGACACCATTATTTCCAAACTCACTAGATAAAATTTATTTGTCAGATCAAAAAAAGCATCGAGCAAATTACTTAAATACTCTTTTATTTCTGATGAATTTGGAATTCTAAGTTCGTCAAGCTATAATAGAAAAAAAAGTTCTTATTTGTTTTGTTAATAAAAAAAATATTTTAAAAATCTTACATTTTTAAAAATTTCATTTATAAAAAATTCTTTAAAAAGTAATGTACATTTATTTTTTACAAAGTCGTCTATTAAATTTGAGTATGGTTCAAATTCGGAAGACAAAGCTTCAAATTTTAATAAAGTTTGAAGACATTCAGGTAATTTAAAATTAAATTCAACTCGAGAATTAATATTTAAATTATCTAACTCGATTTCCATTCGATCCTCCATTTCATCATCGTATTCCATTTCGTTAAATTCCTCTTCTTCCACTTCTTTCGCTTGGTTTAAATTTATAAAAACTCTTTCATCAATATCAATCCTGAAATTATCTAATTCATTATGGTTGTTGTTGTTGTTGTTTAAACGAATTTCATTTGTTTCCTCATTTTGTTTGAGTAAAAACCGTGCGTAAATTCGATTTAATTTAAAATTAAAAATTTTTAAACGTTTAATTTCAGATATTTTGAAGTGAATATCGTCATTATCCAAAGTAGTTAAGTTTAAATTTAATAGAATTTGCTTAACTTGTGGTTTAAAATAGTATTTGTTTATAGTTTTTATTTCGATTGCGTTACCATCGTATTTGGTGCATATGTGATCTATTAAACGATTTGATTTGTTCTTGTCCAATTTAATTATGTATGTTTCATTTAAGTTAGACATATTTTCGTATAAAAAATTTATACAACATATTAGCAAATGATATGAGTTGACCAAATCGTTGCTTAATTGAGGAAATTGATCTTTAAAAAAGTTTATAAAAATTAGTTTTTATAGAATCAGGATTTAAAGAAGAAAAATCTTTTTTTTTTACAAAAAAGGTTTTTGCCTACAAAAAAACCGTTCCATGATGATTTATTGGTCTAAAACAGTCTTTTCTCGATTGTCTGATTTATCAAATTCTGATTTAGAAGATTCATCCTAAATATTTTTTATCTTTATTTTATTTAATTTTTTTGTGACATAAAAAAAAGGTTTCACAGAGTCGTCACAAAATTGACAATAGGCTGTAACAAAATTTTTCTTGGAAATCGAGAAAAGATGTGACCAGAAATTTTTTAATGATTATACTTTAGATCTTTCAGAAAATTGAAACGAGAAGTTTTCAAAAGTCCTTAATACATCACAAGAAAGTAATTTTGAAAGAAAAAAGTAACCATTAAATTCTATCTTTCGCCAAGTGGAGCATAAAAATTTCTTTTTTTATAAGCCCAACAAAAGATGATCTAGTTTTTTTTTAAGGTTTAGAATCTCTTATGAATTAGCGATATTTTAGAATCTCTTATGAATTAGCTTCCATTAGCAACCATCAGCATTTTTAAAAGAGGTATCTGCTCCCTCTTTTTGATCTATTTGACCTATTTTCAAGACTTTTACATGTATTTTGAGGTTCATTAGAAGTTTAATTGAGGTTTTTTAGAGTCTTTTTGACCTTACAGTTTTGTGACCTATGGTTCGACAGCCCATCCAAATATAGGCTGTCAAAGTCTTTTAAATAACTCACGGTTTAGTCAAAGAACGGTCTGTTTTTTATCTATCGCGTTTAACATTAGATTTGCTCGATTGTTTTGACTTTCAACAGCCTCCAATAGACTTCAATAAATCTCTAATAGACCTCGAAATACATGGAAAAGTGCTGCAAATAGAACAAATAGACCAAAAAGAGAGAGATCTTCTTTTTAAAACTCTTGTGTAAGCTAATGGAAGCCAATTGGCCACCAATGAATGCTAAAATATACGGGAAAAGATCACAATTAGGACAAATAGACCAAAAAGAAGGGATCCCCCTATTTTTTTAAACTCTTATATTTCGTTTCACCCAAACTTATCAATTCGATTTTTATTTCTAAAAGAGGATCAAAAATTTTCATTTTGAGCTCAGATGAGATTTACATCGACTTTTTGGATCCGTTTTTTTAGAAAAAAATATTTACTTACTTTTGATATAGATAAAAAGTAACCAACCCAAATCAAATAAGTCATGAATATCAAAATATTTAGATGCATACAATTTTTTATGACAATTTTTATTATCGGTTCGACCATTCGAAAAAAATTTTATCAAATTTTCGTGTGCCCAATTAAAGACATTTTTAAAAATAGCCGTGTATTTTAGAAATAAAACACTTGATACATTGAAATTTGCTTCGATTTGAATTAAACGATTGCACAAATCGTTAGGTACATTCAGCATTTCAATCATTTGCTTACTCAATTTTAAAAATTCAGACAAACTAATATAAAAATTCAAAAACAAAACTTTTAAAATTTTTATCAACTTATTCTAAATATGAAAGCTTACTCTAAATTTAAAAATTTCAGCAGTTTTACTATAGAAAAAAATGGCATACTATTCAGCTTCTCTAAAGCATCTTGATTATTTTGTTTTTCAGCATTTGAATTCTTTTTGTTAGATGTTATTTGATTTTGTTTTTCTATTAGATATTTTTTACGAGTAATATAGGCTAATTTTTCATAAGCAAAATACAGAGAACATCCCAACCAATTCATTAAATTATTCTTAAAAAGATTTTAATTTAGAATGTTTATTTTTTTTCAATCAGATACAAAAGGCTTAAGAAAAAATTTAAAATTGTAACTCAACTAAGAAAAAAATGCTTTAATCCTCACCGCCTAAAATACAAAAATAACATTGAAAGATAAAATAGGCAAAATGACCCGGCTATTATAATTGTTGGTTTATACTTTTATATTAATGATTTTTCTGAAAACATAAAAATATTTTTCAAGATTTAAACTTCCTTTTGATTTAATTTTCACGTCTATCTGTTAAATTTAAAAGTGACTCAAAATTTATCAATTTTCTTATTTTTGGAAAAAACTCATGATTGATATAATGGGGTGTCATATATTCGATTTGATAGTCTGATTAAAAGTGATCAGTCTTACAAGCCCAATGCTGGTTTAGCAGCTTAAATTTGAAAATAAAATTTAAGCTACTAAACGAAGTTGATGCTGTTTGGATGAATTTGAATCAACCCCATCACTAACTAGTATTATGTCGGTATTTATTCGGTATACAAAAAAAATTCCTAAAATATATAGAAAATAAAACTCATCAAAAAATATATAAAAATACAAATTTACTCAATTGGTTTAATTCAAAATAGTACCGGTACTCTTAGAGAATGTTTACGGTAGTTATGAAAATTTAAACAAAAATCCTTAAGGGGTTAAAGGGAACAGTTTTTTTTTTGCAATAACTTTGATTTACCCTCATAATCAAAATTAGGGTATGAAAACGAAAAGAAACCTAATGATAAACCCAATTTAGAAATTAATATTTAAGAAAGCTAAGATTTAACATCATTTTGATTTGAATAGCCTTTTTGATGAATTTTCAAAATTTTTTTTAATTTGAGAAAAGAATTTAATAATTTAAAATTTTCTTTTTTTATATTCAATTATCTTTAAAAAAGTTTAAAGAAAATTAAATATTTTTGTAATGCTTAAACAAGAGTTTATAAGAGTTTAAACATTCAAAAAGGATTATGTTCTTTTCGATTTTTAAAACTTTTATTTTCAATAGATAAAAAAATTAATATCCAAAATTACCTCAAAAGAATATACAGCATTTAGACTTGCAAAATTGATCCATGCTTCATCATGTAAATTTTGAGAAATATTACTAATTAAATCTTGAGTATTTGAATTGGTACTTTTGGCTTGTTCTATGTTGATTAATTTTTCATAAATTAAATTGACATCATTTAAATTTAAATAATCAATGAGACTATTTAAATTTTGTTTCAAAATTAAATAATTTGAATGTGTTTGATCTGCTACATTCATTTTTTTTTGGCTACAACTTTATAAACTATTTTTAATATCTATCAATAAAATTATAAATATTTTAAGTTTTTTTGTTGTTGTGCCTATTAAATTCAAATTTTTTTTTTTTTTAAATTTTTTATTTTGATTCTTGATAGTTGATTGAGTGTTGTTGTTAGTTAGTATTATGTTTTCGTTTCGTTATTTTTTGGTTTTGGTTTTTATTTTTTGATAAATTATAATTTGGAATTTTTTTAAAGAAATTTAATTTAATTCGCAATTTTTTTTTCTTTCAATTTGAGTACAAAAATAGCTAGACTTCAAATCTAGATTAAATGCAAAACTAAACTGATATTGCCAAATTTTGCACTTTGAATACATTTGAGAGAAATAGAGTGTTACAGTTTTAGTCTTAAACAGAGATATTTACAAATTTGTTTTTTTTCTCATATTTTTTGTATGAGCTTTTGATACGACAAACGTGCATTTAAAAAATTGAATAAATCATGATTGAATGAATCGCATGTCAAAAAATACAAAAAAGTAGTCTACCTTACATCTTGAAAATATTCCCAACAAAAACAACTTATTTCTAAATTCTGATTTTTAGTGTTGTGTTGTGTGTTGTTGAAAAATCGACGATTAATCGATTTTTCGATTAATTGAGGAAATCGATTTGAAATTTTAAAAAATGGATTTTAACCGATTAAAAAATTTAAATTATCGATTTAAATCGAAAAATAAATTTAGACCAAAATCATACAATACTGGTCATTCACAACGACCAAAAATGAACGTTCATGAGCTTTCGTGAACGTTCTTGGTTTTCATGAACGTTCACGAACGTTCCTGAACGTTCATGAGCTTTCGTGAACGTTCTTAATAGAAAAATTTCAAAATTTTAAAATTTTAATTATTAGAGTTTTTTACAAGAAAAATATTTAAAACAATCTGATCATATAACTTTGGAATTTTAAGATGCAATAATACAGTAAACGCTTGCGCATTACTCCTGGAATGAACCAAAATATTCAGGTTTATTCCACAGGAAAACTTCACATCGACACCATATTAAAAATTTTTTTTAATTTTTTATGAAAATACCAAAAATTTTTATATAGAATTTTTAATTTTTTTTGATAAAAACTGGAAAAAATTTGAAAAATTTTATTTTGATTAATTCCATATGAAATAATCAGATTAGTTTAAATATTTTTCTTGTAAAAAACTCTAATAATTAAAATTTTAAAATTTTGAAATTTTTCTATTAAGAATTTTCATGAACGTTCATGAAAACCAAGAACGTTCACGAAAGCTCATGAACGTTCATTTTTGGTTGTTGTGAATGACCAGTATTGTATAAAAAAATGAATTGAGAATAGAAAAAATTTTTAAAACACCTTTTTTTCAAAAAAGTTAAAAGTTCAATCTTTAAGTGACCGGAGTTGTTTCAGTAAAACTACCGATCAGTCTTTTCAAATAATTCAAATTTTGATAATTATGTTCAATAACTTTTTTAAGTTAAAAACAATTTTTCTTGGAAGCTCTAGAAATTCTCTATTGACTTTTGGCCAACCGGAGTTGGTATAAAATTCTGTTAAAGAAAAAAATAATGGTCAGTTTTTTCAAAAAAAAAACAGCGATCTGCGTTTTAGTAAAAGCCGTAAGATAAACTTATTTTTAAAAAAAATCTTTTGATCAATTTTTATAATTGTTCTAGACTGTTCATATTGAGTGAGAGCGGAAATTTTTTTAAAAATGCAACATTTTTCCGATTTAAGCATGTGTATATCTTTTTTAAGCAAAAGATTAAAAGATAAAAATATTGCAATCTTATAATATTTTCCTCTGTTCTATTTATTTCGCTTAATATGTAACAAACATTCAAAGATAGTTTTTTGTATATTTTATTCGGTAAACAAAAACTGAATATGATTTTTAGTTAGAAAAACATATGATGAATTAAAATTTTTTAATTTACGTAAATTTACGTAAAATCCGGCAAATTTACAATTATTTTTGGAAATTTTGGTAATTTAACTGGAATTAACATAAAATCTGTTAAAATCATGAGTTTGTAACTGAACTGTATTTATTATCATTTTTTTTAAATTTTAAATTTAAAAAGATTTTATTTGACCGCGAGAAATCAAATTTTGGCAACCCAAAATAGTGATACAGCACTTGCCTCGAAAAAGTGGCATTACCATGGCAAAGAGAAATTCTTGCTCATCTGCTCATGCTCAATTATTTATTTTTTTAATAACTTTTAAATGGAAATAGATTTTTAAGTTCTGCAAAATGCTAAATTATGCAACAAACATGCTAAATTTTATTTGAAGCTCTGCAAAAATTGTGCATATTATTACAGAATGCACTTAATGTAAAAGTATTGAAATCAACTGCATAATTAAATTGCACTGTTTTTGCAGAGCTTCAAATAAAATTTAGCATGTTTGTTGCATAATTTAGCATTTTGCAGAACTTAAAAATCCATTTCCATTTAAAAGTTATTAAAAAAATAAATAATTGAGCATGAGCAGATGAGCAAGAATTTCTCTTTGCCCATTACCATTACCATTACCGTTACCGTTACCATTACATTTTTCGAAAAAAATACCTTTTATAAATTTTTTTTTAGAAAAATTTTTTTTTTAATTTTTTACCGATTTTTTATCAAAAAAAAATTTAAAAAAATATTTCAAAGAAAAAATTTATAAAAGGTATTTTTTTCGAAAATTGTAATGGTAACGGTAACGGTAATGGTAATGCCACTTTTTCGAGGCAAGTGCTGTATGAGTTAAATTAAACAAAAAATATAAAAGCTCACTTTTGCCATAGAGGTTAGTTAAGGGTTAGATGACGATATCAAACATTTTGACTTTATGGAAAGATTCTGACTAAGTCACTGAAAATAAGCAATGAAGATAATTTATTAAATTTAGATGAAACGATCGAAAAAGCTCCCCCGTCTAGATGATGAACATATTCACCTCATCGAAAAGACCAAAACTATCATTAATATATAATCTTTCATCGATTATTGTAGATTTTCAAATTGAAGAAAATTAATGAACATTTATTCTCGATGAATACTAACTCGAAAGCTTAATTAAAGAAATCGACAAAAATATCATTAACCAATCATTTTACGTTTTTTAGAATACATGGCTAAGTAAACAAAGGAAACCAAATATAAGCAAAGAATATCACTCAAATAATGATTTTCATAGATTTTAGCTAAAGAATAATACATTCTTAAAAAAATATTTTGAACTTATTTTTGCTTGAAAAGTAAGTCAAATAATTGGTAAATATGCCTAATCAAAAAAAAATATTAAAGTAGACTAAAATTTTCAAAAAAAAAGATTAAAGCTTTATTTGTTCAAGTTTTATGATAAATAATAATTTATTTCATTTTTTTTAAATTTAAAAAAAAATGAATTTTTTAAAACTAATTAATTCAAGATTATTGAATAAAAAAACTATTTTAAATTCATTTAAATCTTTTCAAAATGCTCAAAACTTGAGCACAGGCTCAAGTCAGTTAGTCAATTTTCCAAAATTTAATTTCATAGTGAGTAAATTCAATGATGTTCACATAAAGTCTGACAATTTAAGTAAATTTATGAACGATGTAAAATCAGATCAAAGCATTTTCGAAGAAGCTCTTAAAAGTATTGTAAATAAATTTAAGCTCATATGATCATATTAATTAAATAATAAATTTTTAGAGTATTTGGAAGAGTGGAAAAGTGAGAAAAGATCTTCTGTATGGTATTATCTTCCATTAAATTTGTCGAATTTAGCAGTTATTTTAGGAAAATATGGTTTTAAATACCATCATGCTGAGAACAATGAGGCTGTTCTATATAAATGGCTACCTGAAAATAGACCTTCTAAAATACCTATGTTTGCTACTCATCAAATGGGGGTAGCCGGTGTTGTTTTTAGATCTGATAAAAATCAAATTTTATGCGTAAAAGATAGATTAATGGTTAAGGATTTTTGGAAGCTACCAGGAGGAGCTGGTTATTTAAAAAGAAAAAAAACAAAAAAAAATAATGATTAACTTAAAATAAAAATTTATTTAAAGCTGATTTGGGTGAAAATATTCAAGAAACGGCTGTTAGAGAAGTATTTGAAGAAACAGGAATTAAATCAAGTAAATTTTAATAATGCTTTAAATAGTGTTCTATTGAGACCATTCCTTAAAAGAACTATAAGTAAATAAAATGAAATATTAAAAATGAAAGAAAAACAAGAATCCCTTGAGATTTCTCATACTGGCTTAAGCTGACATTACCAAATTTTATAAAATTTGTTATTTTTAAAAGTTATATTCGTGTTTGGTTCTTGAAAATTTTTTGCTAAATCGAGTTTAAAAGATCAGCTGTATTTATCCTTTTTGCGATATTAGTCACATATCTACCTTTAGCAGAAGAAAAATGTAACTTTAGATTACATTTTTCTTCTGTTAAAAATTCAATAATTTTTGCTAATTTTTTTATTCATTGTCCTTAATGAAATGGTATTGTTACAAGCAATAATAATAATTAACATAAGTGACTCTCAAATTTTTGAAAATCTGAAAATTTTGAAATACAAATTTGGTCTAAGTTAAAACACTATTCAATACTTAAAAAAAGATTAAAATTTTTTCATTTTACAATTAATGTTTAGTATTTCGTTCCGTAATTGCTTTTCGTCAGCAACATAACTATCCGAGTGCTCACGGTCGATCAGATCTTTACGTAATCTGTCGTTTAGAGCCAACAAGTTTTGAAATAAATAAATGTAAAGACGAAATAAAAGCATGCGAATGGATTGATTTGGACTTTTTATGTGACTATAGCGAAAATAATATAACAAAAACAGTGTCTAAACTGATCAAATATGGCAAAGAAAAAGGCTTTGAAAATATAGACATAACGCCTAAAGAAATGAGCTCACCATTTAAAGGAAGATTTTATAACTTATTCTTTCGTTCAATACCTGATTTATAAAAACTAAAAAACTAGTTTGTTAAATTTTTAATTTTTTTTTTGAATTAAAACTTTTTGTTTAGATTTTATATTTTTGAAAAGAAAAAATGATTAAAAATAAAAAAGATTTAATTAATTTCATGTCACTATTTATCTTATATTTTATCCAAGCAATGCCATATGGATTTCAATCACGATATTTACCGTTAATAATGCGAAAACAAGGTGTTTCGATTACATCACTGGGTTTATTTAAGCTTCTTCTCATACCATGGGTATGTAAGTTCCTAATAGCCGCTTTAGTTGTTGACGTTTATAAGACAAAACGTTTTTGGTTATTAACGAGTTTGATAGTATTATCAATCGGTTCATATTTAGGAGTTTTTTTCAATGATTTTTTCAATATAGCAATTTTACTTTTAATTTTAAATACAGCATCGGCCACACAAGATATTTGTGTTGACTGGTTTGCAATGAATGCTCTTAAAAAAGAAGATTTAGGTATTGGAAATACTATTCAAGTTGGAGGTTTTAAATTAGGAACATTATTTAGTGGTGGATTTTTGGTATTTTTAATGGATTTTATAACAATTTCGGAAACTTTTATGATTATTGGAACTGTTTATGTAATCAGTCTTTTACTTTTAAATTTATCGTTTTATAACACAGAAGAAGAAGATGATAAGAAAAATTTAGTTAAAAATGATGATGAAAATGACAAAAATTTAACAATCAAACAAAGATTTAATTTGATACATAATTCACCGGGAACTTACTGGATTTGCTTATTTGTTTTAGTTTATAAATTAGGTAAAATAATTTTTAAATTTAAAGAATTTTTTTTGTTAACTTGAAGTTTAAGGCGAACAGTCATCTTTAAATTTATTACCGATTTATTTGCTTGATCGTAAAATACCATCGACAACTATTGGCTTCTGGACTGGGATAATAGGACAATCTCTAAGTATATTGGGATCATTTTTAGCTGGAGTTATTTTAAAAAAGACAAATAAAAAGTAAGTAAGGATTCTAAATTTGTTCCAAATTATTAATATCACTTACACTGTAAAGGACAATTTTCACGATTTTTCATTTCACGCAAAACCTTAGTTTTATTTATCATTTTAAAGCTTATCATTTCAAATTATATCTGGTATAATTTTTCTTACCAGTTTAACAAGAGATATTGCCACTCAAAGATGACTAATAAATAAATGTCTAGTTTATTCGATCCGAATTTTCATTGTGAGAATTCAGACCAAGAAAAAAAATTTTTTTTTATTCAGCTCAGATTCCTCTTTAATAGAACAGAGCGAAATACCAAGCTTCTTCTTTTTAACTATTTGATATCTAAATTTGAAGTTT
>NTPY01000672.1:3526983-3574181 GCA_002922825.1 Brachionus calyciflorus
CAAATAAAAAGTAAGTAAGAATTCTAAATTTGTTCCAAATTATTAATATCACTTACACTGTAAAGGACAATTTTCACGATTTTTCATTTCACGCAAAACCTTAGTTTTATTTATCATTTTAAAGCTTGTCATTTCAAATTATATCTGGTATAATTTTTCTTACCAGTTTAACAAGAGATATTGAAAAAAAAAATTTTTTTTATTCAGCTCAGATTCCTCTTTAATAGAACAGAGCGAAATACCAAGCTTCTTCTTTTTAACTATTTGATATCTAAATTTGAAGTTTTTTCTTGTTTTTAAGTTTCAATTTATTTTTTAAGGTTCGTACCAACGCTTTTTCAAAATTTTTCTTTTCAAATTCGTTTTACGCATAAAAAGTTGTTCCATATTCAAGACTAAGATGTAGAACATAAAAAAATTTCTATTTTTCTATTTTGGATTTCAGCGTTCTTGATAACCTAAAAAAGGTCAAAGTCAACATCGGAAATTTTTTTACCCTTAAAAAATTGAAATTTACCCCTGAGAAGGAGGCCCCCGGGGACCGGATGGGACTTACCTGCTGGTCTAATTCTTGTTGCAATTAAAAACGGACCTAAAATAATGTAAAAAACATGTCCTACTTATTTTAGATATTACTTTTTTAATTAGTCTGTATTTATGCTGCATTGCTCTTTAAATATTGTAAGAAAAAATACCAGGCAAAATGTTAGATGATAGGTTTTAAAATGATATATTTTATTTATTTATTTATTTTTAATCTAAACTGTACCTCTTAGGTGACTTAAAAAAAAAGACAAAATAAAAAGAATAAAAATAAAAAAAATATATATAAGTTTAAAATATTTAAGTTGCTGATTTATTCAGCACGTCGTATAAAATTTCTTTATAGTATTTACAATTTACTTGATCTTTAGAGAACAAGTCACATAAATGTACAAACTTTCTATAGAGCTCAGCTTTTTCTGTTTGAGTAATTTTTGACACATCAAATTGATCGAGTGCATCTACACAAGCTTTAGCATCTTCAGTAAAGGGATCTAAATCATTAATTTTAGCAACGTATTTATTTGTTTTATAAATAAACCTTCAGGGCATTTGAACTTATTGTAATAGCTTTTTTACTATATTGTAATAGCTAAAGATGATTTGACTTTTAACGCCTCCAATAGAGCAGTATTTTTCGTGAATTTCGACAATCCAATGTTACGTTTAATAATACAGGCTTGTGATTTATCATAATATTTAAGCTTACTTTTTTTAATATGACAAATTTCTATACTATAATTAAAAATAGGCTGACAATAAATACTATAAAGTCTAGCTAAGACTTTAGGTTCAAGACCAAATGCTCTACAACCAACCCCATTTAAAGAGTATAGAGCTTTCTGTACTTTTTTGAATTTTCCATCCCAATAATTTTCTTTAAAAACATGATCGCCAACAGGTAAACCAAACGGTCTACTTTTTGAACTTTAATTCCGTTTAAGTAAAAATCTCTAGATTCATAATTTTTACTCCAATTTTGAAACATAATAACCGATTTAGTCGGATTAAAATTAATTCTCCAAAGTCTTCCAAATTCACCACATAAATTAAGCAAAATTTGAAGATTTGATTTTGTTGGACTCAATAAGACAATGTCATCACAGTAACCAACTATGTATTAATACTCCCAATTATACAACAATGTTTAGATTCCTACAAGCTTGTATTTAATCGTCTATAAAAAAGTTAAATAAATGAGGAGACAAAAAAACCACCTTGTTTAACAACATCAGTGATTCCAATAATTTCAAATTTTTGATTTTCATATTTAATAATGATACATGAGACACTATAATAATTGAAAATGACTCTCCAAAGCATCTAATGAATTTTTTCTTTTAATTAAAAAATAGACTAAAATTAATACATTGATTTGTATTTATTTTACTTCTAATATCTATATTTTGTAGAATTATATGTTCCAAGACATAGGCAAAGCACGAGGATCCTGATATTGGTCTAAAATCACTTGGTTGATTGTATGCTGTCTTAGGTATTGGCTTTACAATTGAAACATAATGAAAATTAATGTGTAAAATTGGCTTAATACGATCATTAAAGAGGGAGACTTCGAATGTAAAAGCATTTCAGCAGGAATATTATCAAGTCCAACTGCTTTTTTTGACTTGAGATTATTAATGGCCGATTTAACTTCTAATTCAGTAACCGGATAATCATATACTTTATTTTTGATTGATTCATAGAATTTCGAGGTGTCTTCTTCTATCTTTTTCCGCTCGATATTTTCAACAGTGTTATCTGCAGAAAATAAATCCTTATAAAAATTTTCAAAACTTTTTAAACTTATGTTTTTAGGTTTGAACGACGATTCATTCTTAAACTTTGAAATTTCTTTCCAAAAGCTATGTCTGTTGTACTTGAAAAGCTTTTTAAATTTGAAAACTTTTTTTGAATTGAAGTCCGTGAATATACGTTTGTTTTCTATTCTACGCTCACGACGTAAATTACGAAAATCATTTTCAAGTTGCTGCTTTACAAAACCAACTGAAGTTTTTAAATTTGATTCGACCAATTTCACTTTCCGATTAATTTCTTTTAACTGTTTTGTTAATTTTTTTCCATAAAAAATTTTTTCTTTTGAAGAAATATTTTTTATTTCTGAGCTACTTTTTGTCGATTTTTCAGCTATTCTAGCAGCTCGTATTAAGGTACACAATTCTTAATATAATTGGTTAATTAACTCACGACTTGGTTCTTTCTTGAAATAATGTACCATTTCCGGTATAAATTTTTGTAAATTCTCTTAAAATTTTTTGATTTCCTGTTCAATTTCATTTTTAACACCTAAATCGATTTCAACTTTGATGGTAATTGGCAAATGATCACTTGAAATATCATTATTATTACAAATCAAAACATCAACCATTTTAAAGTCAGACTCATTTTTGAACCAAACTATAAGGTCAATCAATGCCTTAAAGTCACCATTTCTGTAAGTGTAACCCACATTTTTTAAATCTAAATCATCTGAAATTGTCAATTTATTTTTATTAACAAAGTCTTTAAAAATTATGTCAAATCTTCTACCACGCTTGATATTGGCATTCCAATCACCCATTATAATAAATGGTTGTTTTTTTTCGATGTTATTTTTTATCTCACTTTCTAACATTAGTAAATTTAATTGAAAATCTTCAAGCGATTCGCTTGAATTGTCATCAAATTATAGCCAAACACCATAAATTTGTAATGACTTTCCATTACCCAATTCGACTGAAATAACCATAATATTACTAGTAAGCTCATAGCACGCTAAAATGTTAATACCTTTTTTAACAAGCCACATTTTACCACCATAAGGTCTACCCCTACTTTTATCTTTCAAACTAAATTCACTTGTAATAAAAATGTTAAAATTCGACGTATCAAAAAATAAAATTCTTGATAATGATGAGTTTTTTTCAAAACTTTTTATTTGAAGTAAAGGTGGAATTTTTAGGTTAATTTTTAAAAACCTGATGTTCTTTTTTCAAGACTTGATAAATTATAAAGATAATAAATGACCCATTTTTAATCTTTGTTTCTAAAGGCTCTTGAATGCCTACGAAAGTTCAAAACTGAAATGAATTTTCGTAAACATTCGATTAGCGTTTATTCTTTTTCAATTATTATTGTATTCATTTTAGATATTCAAGTCAAACATGGTTAAAATATTGTCTTTTGGTTAGAATAATTCCAATATTTTTTATTTCATCATTGGTTATATATAACGAAAGCATTTATCCAAAAATGGATGATTCATATCAATTTAACGGATTTATTTTATGTAATATAAAAATAATCGACTATTTTAAATTTTAACTAATAATTTTTTTTTCTTTTGATCATAGATTTCATAATGTCTTTAGTTCAATTTCAGCTATTCTTTTCAGGAGTGCTAACAACTTTTACATTTACTCTTATGATGGAAATATCATTTATGGCACCGAAAAATATTCAAGCTTCTCACTTTTCATTGATAGCAACGTGTGAAGTCTTTGGAAAATTGCTTTTTCAACCCCTGATATCATTTTATACAGACACTTTTGGTTATACATATGCTTTCATACTTTTTGTTATTCTATACTCCATATGTCCAATTAATTTTAAATTCAAACCGAAAAGTATTTTAAAAATGAATTGATAATTTTGTTTCTTTAAAAATTCAAAAGTTTTAAAAATTTTTTAAATAAAATTATCTTCAAAATAATACAAATCATTTTTATAAATGTTTCTTCAATTTATCATGAGCTTATTTAAGTAAAACTTCAAAGCATATTCTCGTAATAGATAAAGCAGGAATAAAAGACACATGTTTCGCGAATGCACAATATACCATCGAAGGTAATTTGTGAAAGTTTAATATATAGAGATGGTGATTTCTCATTTTTTCGACAATATTTTTGAAAAAAAATAAAAATACTAATACAGTCCAACCAGTCGATTTTGCTAACTGTCTTTTTCATGTCAAAAATGTTAAAAAAATCAACACGTTAACAAATTCGAGTCAAAAGTTACAGATCTATTTTGGTGAGCGTCATTTAAAAACTATTAACAAATTCGAGCGTTAATAAAATCAACGTTAACAAAATCGAGGTCAGACTGTATTACATAATTAAAATTAATTATTTATTTATAAAAGGTCGCTTATCCGACGAATCTTCGAGCTATATCCTAGTTCTGTAGGGGTAAGGTCTGGCGTTAATTTGGTAGAAATGCAGTAAATTTTCTGAAAAAAGTTGAAAGCTAATTTTTATATAAAATTTTTATATTTTTATCCAATATTTTAGATTTCTAAAAATTTTTTAGGAAATAATTTTTAAGCCATATCTAAAATTATTTCCTAAATATAAAAAATTCAATCGCTTACAATTTCTTTATTCTATTAAAATTGATATAAATATATAATTCGTAGCTTCAGAAAAAAAAATAAATTGAGATTTATTGCTTTATCTTTTTGGTTAAAAGTTTTTTTATAAAATGAAAACTAACAAACTTAATATAAATTTGTCGTAAATTCTTACAAGGAACTGTGTATCGTTAAATCTTTGGAATATACTTTGGAAGATTACTTACTTCAATTTATGAAATTCATTATTTTAATGATTAACTGAGATTATTAAAATAAGTAGCCACAGTTCAATTTAAGTATTTACGACATTTATTTTCTAAAATATTTTTGTAAATTTTTCAATAAATAATTTAAAATTTACATTTTTGACGCCTGTTTAAATCGTTGTATTTCAATTTACAAAAATTAATAATCGAAAAAAAGAAGTATAAGTAATAGGTAATATTTCAAAATCTCAGAAATACTTAAATAATATTTAAATAAAATTTTTCAACAAATAAAATAGACGGATAAAAAAAGACTGTTTATCTAACAAAAATTTTATCTTCTTCTTCATCTTCTTCATCATCAGTAAACAACAATTTTTTGCTATCATCATTACTTGTCGCTTTACCAGATGACTTTTTCGAGCCTGATGACGTTGATAAAATTTCAGTTTCTTCTTCTGAATTGACTAGTTGGTCATAACGATGAAAGCCAGCTGTAGAAAAATTAGCATCGAGTCTAAATCGACTTCTTTTATCACCATTTGAAGATCGTCTTTTATGGTAACAACCCAACATTAATAAAATACTCGATAAAGAAATTAAAACAACTCCTGCAATTAATATGGTCATATTATTTTTAGAAACAACTTTCGAAATATTTTGTGTAATTTTCTCATATTTTCCGACAATTTGTCTCAAAGTTATATTCAAAAATGTTGCTGAACCTGAATCGACTTTGAAATCAATTTTTTTGGTTTCGTAACTGAGAAAAAAAATATTTATAAACTTTTAAATATTAAAATTAAATATTTGTTCAAAAATTACCTAGGATGTGATAGGATAAGTGAATAACTTCCTTTTGTTAAAATACGCCAAAAATCACCATATATATAAGTTGATGTATTGTGAGAATTTCCAACAATTTGAATAGTTACATTAGAAATTGGTTTATTTGAATATTCATCCAAAACAACACCACGTACACCTTTATGTATTTGACCAATATAAGAAAATAAAGCATATTTGTTCGCTTTCCAGTATTTTTCTAATTGTGATTCGTCAATCCACTTTTCACAGCTTAATTCAATTGTTACTTCCAAATTGTTTGTATTTAAATAATTCCAATCTTGCATTGAACCTCTTGCAGCGTACCATGCGGCTCCATTCGTTATTCCATCTTGAAATTTATCTGTTATACTGCATTGAATACCTTTAAACATCTCTGTATGAGCCTTAAAAAGAAAAAAAATTTAAGCGCAAATCAAATTAGAAGTCTTGATTTTTTTCGACTCAACATTAAAAAAGGAAATTAAATTCAGAATCTTTCAATTCCAAAATTTTATGTTTTGTGATTAATTCTAAATCAGTCCGAAATTCTTTTTTTATTTGCCGTGCTCATATCCTAATACTTTCTTTAAGACTTGGTTTAAATTCATTAAAATTTTTTACATTTTTTCTCTTAATTATCTAAAAAAAAACCTGTACTTAATTTTATTTTTCAATTAGCAATTCATTAGTTTGTAACTCTATGTTACAATCCGAAGTCTCGGACGTATCCCCGTTAAAAATAAATTTTAAAATGGAAATGGTAGCATTACCATTACTATTGCCGGTACCAAAAAAATATTTTTTTTCTATTTTTTTTCAATATTTTTTTCCGGGATAGACTTTTTTTGGAAAAAAATATTTTTTTGGTAAGGGTAATGGTAATTCCGTTTTTTCGAGGCTAGCGCTGTATGCAATTTCGGGTATTAGACCATGTGCAATTTTTTCAATATTACAACACAAGTTCTTTACAGTATACAAGTTCTTAGATTGGAAAATTAACAGGAAAGAGTGCAAATTAATTGGATACTATGTTATCTTTTACTAAATAATTTATAGCCAACAAAAAAATTAATAAAAAAGCACTTGAAAATTTTTAAACATAACGATGTTACCAAAATGGTAAAAAAAAATTTTTTACAATCGAAATCAGAGGTAAATTTAATAAAAATTTAATAAGGTAAAAAAATTTACCATCGAATATGACTTGGAAATCATTTTAAAGACAGAATCGTCTGGGGACGGAGTGTCAACTTGAGCACCATTAAGATTATCATCATATGGATAATTAACAACTACAGCACCACTATGTAAATTAGCTGATAAAACAAACGGAAAATATGAAGACCATTCCATAAGTGCTCTTGTCTCTGGTTGAATAACCTCTTCGGCAATATTGTTAGCTTGTTTGAGTGTTGATATAATTTTATTTGTGTTTGATTTAGCTAAACTATTTTTGTATGGTGACGGAAAATTTCGATTCAAATCAACTTTATTGGCATTCAATCTACCATCAGGATATTTTCCTCTGGTTCGAGCGTAACCATCTGGATTAACTGTTGGTATTATATGAATTCGTGTTGAATCTACTAGATCTGTTATAAACTCATTTCGACCATAATTTTCACAAATATAGTCCATTAATAAAATTAATAATTCTCTGCCTAGAACTTCATCACCATGTATATTACCAATATACTTAAATTCAGGTTCGCCTTGTTCATGTATAGAAGGATTATCACTTAAAATCATTGCATATAAATTAGCACCGTTTACACTTTTACCAAATGAGTATAATTTAGAAATAGCTGCACATTTTTTGCTTATTCTTTCCATTAATCCATGCATTTCATCATGAGTATGATGAACAAATTTTTGAGGCTCAACTGAATTTAAAAAAATAGATTCTCGTTTCGATGCATCGATTAATAAATCGATTTTTGATACGAGCTTATTCAAATCAACTTGACTGAATGTATTCTCTGGAAGAACTTCTCTTTCTAAAGTGAAATTTAAAACTGTTGGATGATCAGCAAATACTTCAATTTGCTGCGTCATTCTTTTATAACCATTTGCTGTTGCTGTCACTTTATAAACTCCTTAAATAATTTAAGAAAATATATAGTAAAAATCAGGTCCCAAAGAAGGATGGTCTTTTAAACGGTTAAAAAAAATTTTTTTCTAATTTTTCATAAATTTTTTCCGGTAAATATAAAATTTTATTTTTAACCAAAAAAATTTACTAAATTTTTCTTTTTCTATCAAAATTTTTCTTTACATTATAAAAGATTTGATTTTTGACAGAAATTTAATTTTAACGGTATAAAAGTCCGTGAAAAAGGAATTTTTTACGAATTTTGGACCATGGCCGTATGTGACTGCATAACAAAACTAAACAAGATCAAATAAAAGAATAAATCGATAAAAATTCCAATATATAAAAATTTAAATTTTTTGGAATAAGAAACTTATATTATACATTGAACATTTTCAGAAATTTGACCTCATTTGACTCGAAAATTCATTTTCGGATTAATGAAAATTTTTATACTAAATCTTACGGGAATAAAAAATTATGTAAAAAACTAAAAGTATTTTGGAAGCAAGTTCCAAATCAATCAAATTAGACTGGCTTCAGAATAAACGTATAAATTAAAAAAAAAACAAAGAATTCTTAAATTTTATATGAATTTAAATAAAATTACATAAAATTAATGATACGATTTGAATTTTGAAAGTTGTGCTTTTAACCCTTTGAGTCCCAGGGTTGAACCACGATAGTTACGAATAAACCAAACATGTTTTCTAGTAAATTCTGGGGCGTAGATGACGAATCTGAAGTCGAAATGACAAGTTTCGATAGAAATAAGCCTTTAAATTAAGGCTAAAATTAGGCCATTTTCGAGATCTCATGAAATAATTAAGGCTAAAATAACTTCATTTTCGAATTCTATGACAAAAATTATCCCTAATCTGATTATGATTTGAGTTTTAGCAATAATCATACCCCTAGGCCATTAAAACATCTAAAAAAGGCAAAAAAACGGTTTTTTGAGAGTAAAGCACCAAAAAATATTAAAAAGCTACGAAGAATCCTAGTTTCTTAGTAATTTTGATGCGTAGTTTAAGATTTTGGCATAATCTTGTTTGGTTTGTGGACTATTTCATGAGATCTCGAAAATGGCCTAATTTTAGCCTTAATTTAAAGGCTTATTTCTATCGAAACTTGTCATTTCGACTTCAGATTCGTCATCTACGCCCCAGAATTTACTTTTATGGTTTATTCGTAACTATCGTGGTTCAACCCTGGGACTCAAAGGGTTAATAAATAAATTATAGTCTATTTAATAAGATTCTTTAGCTATGATTTGTATTTATTTCCTTTTAACTTTAACAAGCATTTTTTTGTGAAAGTTAAAAAGAAAAAAATAGAAATTTTGAAAATTTGATATGGTTCAGCGAAAATGTTTGAGAAAAAGATTTGAATTAGGGCACATTTCCTTTATGGTAAACATATAAAACTTAAATATTTGCACAATTTGATTTTTCCTAAGAAAAAAATTTTAAACTTTTTTTTCTAATACATATTCAAAATATAATTTTTTTTTAATTAGTTAATACCTGGCGTAAGTAATCTCCAGTAGTCACCATACATACTAGTAGTTACATTGTAATTAATACCTTCAACACTAATAATAGCATTCTTTAAAGGTGTACCATAAATTTGATCTGAATTTAATATAGTTGAATCTAATTTATCTGTAACAAAGCCTTTTACACCCAAATGAACTTGAGCTAAATAATTAACTAAGGCATCACGATTGTGTTCCCATTCCGTTTTCAGCCGTGATGCTGGAGGATATTTACAACAAGACAATTCTAAAGTAATTTCAAAACAATTTGAATGAATGTAATTAAAATCTTGCATTCCACCAGGTACATCATACCATTTAGCACCATTAGTTATACCACCTGGAAAAAATTCATCACAAGACTTACCCTCATGCATAGTTCTATGAGATTGTGAATAAACTTGAGCTAAGTGCTTAAAAACTTTATCATCTGGTGATGAACTATAAAATCCGGATTGTTGATGAGTATTTGAATCATCATATGGATAACTAGCGACTAATGCGCCACCATGTAAATTAGCACTCAGAACAAATTTATTGCTTAAGATCCATTTCATAAGGGCCACTGTCTCAGGCTCACGTGACAAAAACATATTTTCTAAATTAACTTTTGGATCATATTGATCTGGAAAATTTCTGTTTAAATCAATATCATGAGCATTATGTCGTCCGTTTGAATAATCACAAGAACCCTCTTTGACTTTTTCAAAACCATCTGGATTAGCGGATGGCATTATAAAAATATTTGTAGAATTTATTAAATTAGTTATACGAGCATCTTTACCATAGTTATTTAACAAATGGTAAATTAAAGAGATTAACATTTCTCGTCCAACTGTTTCATCACCATGAATGTTACCAACATATTTAAACATAGGTTCACCAGGTTCGATTCGATCGATTTGATCAGTTATTTGAAAAACTAATAAATCACGATTTTCAACTGATTTACCAATGGAATATAATTTTGATATGTGTGGATAGGATTTTTGGAAATTTTCCAATAGTTTTTTCATCAATTCATAATTGTGATATTCGCTTAAAAGTAACTCGCTAATGGGTTTCTCATCATCTGTTGTTTGAGAATTAGTTAAAGAGATAAAATAAAATAGTACTAAAAGTAATGTGACGGATAAAAATTTCATTTCATTATTATGCATATTACAATATCTAAAACTTGAGCAATATAAGAAAACAAATTTACAATTTCACTTACCCAAAATGTTAGACAAGATAAAAAAAATTAAAAGAAACTTTGCAAAAAAATTTATTTTAAAAAGAAATTTACCGTAATGCCTTGCTTTTTTATGTGGAACTTTTTTTTTTAAAATACATCATTAATGCTGCATTTAAACCGAAAAAATTTAACTTTACATGACAAAAAAATTTTTGAAATTCGAATCATTTGCGAGGATAAATGCCACGTTTATCACTTTTCAAAAAAAATTCAAAAAAACAATATAAATGCAGCAGTTAAATTCGAAATTTTGGATTAAATTGCAATGCTATAAGCTTCAAGGTGTTACGGCACAATAATTTTCTGATATGGATATTTTTTATAAAAAATTTTCAAAGCTATAAACATTTGTCTAAAACATAAAAAATGATTTTCTACTTCTAGATAAATGGTAAAATTTAATAAGAAAGATCGCTTCTAAATATCTCCATAAAGTGTAAAAATATGTCCCAATGATTCCTTTTTGAGAGATTTTTATCTCAAACCTTTTGAATAATTTGACACCGAGTGAAAACCAAAATTAAGTTTCTATTATCCTAATTGAATAAGAGGTTTTGATTTTAAAAATATTTGGAATCATAAATTAAGAAGAGCCAACGTTTTTTATAAAAAAGCTCCTAATAAAGTGATATTTTATTGTCATCAACATTTGTCTAAGTTTGCTTAAAAAATAGCTGCCTAACATTAATTTCGTAGAAATTACTTTTAATTTCAGAGAAACATTTTCAAAAAATTTTATCTTATTGTGAGGATTTTTATCAACAAAAACTTAGATTAAATTAAAAAAAAAATTCATAAAATAATTTTTGGAAAATCTGCTTAGAATAATAAGGTATGAGGTTGGATCTAAAGAAATATTCTTTAAAAATACGTCATCGAAAAACTATTCTTACACACATTAAAAATATTTAAAAAATTAATAAAGCATTTCCTTAAATATTTTAGTACCATCGAATTAACTTCATGCTTTATTCAAAATTAATCTATTTTGTTTGAGTAAAATTAAAATTTTATGAAATATTAAAAGTTAACTTTACTCTAGTACTTTAAGTTCCCGACATTTTCATTATACTTATCCATATTGAACGGTAGTTATTCGAGTTTTTATGAATGCTTTAAAATAGAAGTAATACTTTTATAAAGTCAAATTAAATGTTAAAAGATAATATCTACTTAACAAACTAAACAAGAATAATTTTAACCAACTTTATAATTTAGAATAATTTAAAAATTTAGTTATTGGTACTTACAGCATGGAAAAAACAACATTTTAAATTTATGATTGAAATAATTTTAAAATTTGAATTAAAAATAAAAAAATAAAAAGTTGATTGTGAGATGATGTGAAAGAAAATTAAAAAGATTTTAAAATTTCCTGAATTTTTTTTAAAATTGTTATTGGAAATAAAAAAAAAAAATTTATAAAAAAATATGATGATGCGTCGAAGAATTTGATTTTTTTTTGAAAATTACTTTAAAAAAATTATTCTTTATTTTTTTTGCATAAATAATTTTAGGTGACAAATATATACATATTATGCTAAAAGTTAAAATATTTGAAAATATGAAAAAATTCTCATGCTTTGGTGCAAATAGAAAAACTTTGAAAAGTATTCAATAATTAAGATCTCAAAAAAATATAAAAAAAAAAGTATGCCTTAGGGGTTATTTCATTCGAAATTATTTCTTTAAATATATGCCCTAACAATTAAAAAAGAAAAAATTGTTTTAAAAAAATTTAAACTAATAAAATGTCGTTTTTTTATCAATGGAATCAAATTTTACAATTTAATGTCGCTCTTAAAATTTCAAATTATATTATTGGATTTGACAAAAGTAAGTAGAAACTGAAACTTGAAAAGAAGTTCAAGTAGAGCCCTATAGCGCTAATAGTAGTCACTAATAACGTTTGCTTCCATCCAAACATCTAACTTTGCTTTAAAGCTATTTAAATTTTATGCGTTAACTATGTCTATCTTTCTGTAAGTGTTGTGACTCTATTTGTAAGGAAGTAAAATCTTGGCTGAAAATATCTCATCTTTTATCGACGAATAGATTTATTGCGTGAACGAATATTATCTGTTCTGCGCATTTACATAATCGCAATTTATTAACTTTTTCAAAATTATTTACAATTTTAAACATCTGAATGAGTTCACCTATCTGAAGTTTAGAAAGTCCCATATTTGAGAGCCTATCTGGGTAGCTTAAACATCTTATCTACTGTGGGGTCAATCTTTTCGCCCTTCTTTGAGCCTTTTCAAGTTCGTGAACATATTTAATACTATAAGGAGACCATGAGCAATAAATGAGTTTTCGAATGATTTTAAAATTCTAGTCATTCACTGACACTTCCCAAAAATTTTCTCTGAATATTTTTCCAGTCATCTTATAAAATTTTAAAAGATAAAATCAATACATGACTTCTTACATAACACGTCTTGATATAAATACTAAGATCTTGAGTTAAAATAAAAAAAATAAAACAAAATAGCTCTTAAGTCCTTCAAAACTTTTTTTTGGTTTTAATGTGTTTTTTTCTATCAAGGCCTGTTAAAAATATTTTTCTCAAGCATAACTTGACCCTCTCTTTCATAATTAGATAGTGTGTCAAGTTTTATCATATAGCTTGATAGGGTGTTTCAGGGTGTATCGATTCTCAAAATCTTAAAATCAATTATTCTCATTCAAAGAAATAAATCAACCGGAATTAAAAATCCTCTGGGTTCTAGGTCATGAAGAAAATTTATAAAAAAATTCACTTTTTATTTCCCGATTTGCAACCACTGTAACTTTTTAAATTTAAGAATCAAAGTTATTTTAGCATTTGCATTTGATATAAATTTCTAATTGACGACCTCACTTATAGTTTTAAATAATAGTATTAAAAAAGTATATCTGGTTAAAAATTCAACTTAAAAAACTCCTTAAATGTCATACTTTAACAACCATTTCCTAAGTCTTACATACGCAGTTTTACAAATATTTGCTTTATTTAAAAATTTTTAATTTAAGAATTACTTTATTTTGAGAAAAAAAAATCGGAAAAAAATTACATTAAAAAAAAATTCTATTTTTTTAAATTAAAAATAGAGATCATCGCAATTTGAAATTGACTAGTTAAAAAAAAATTCTGTCAAAAGATAATATGATTAAAAATTCAAAAGAATCCTAAAGGCGAAAATTAACAAAAAATGGACAAATACTTAATTAAAGAAAAAAAAAACATTTAAAATAAATTTAAAAAATAATTTTTGTCGAATCAATGAATTCTTATCGAATGAATAATTTGTCATCAGTATCGAATTCTTCATCATCCTCAAACAAAAGCTTTCTATTATCTTCTTGATCTAATTTTGTATAGAGATTATTTGGCAATGTTATCCTTGAATTACTTTTAAAACTTTTTACAACTAATGATATAATAATTAAAATTATGATTATAATTGAAAGACCAGTGATTAGATACGCGTAACTGTTTGTTGATATAACAGTTATAACTTCATTCACAATTTTATCATAGTTTATTCCGATTGGCTTCAAATCAAAGTTTACAACAGTTGCAGATCCTTGACCAACTTTGACTTTTACTTTCGCTGTTTCATATCTTAAAAAAAATTTCAAAGATTAATTTTCTTAGAATACAAAGGAATAAATTGCTTAATTTGTATTATTTAAAAGTGAATTGTGAATTTTCTACTATCTAAAAAAAAATCTACTACATTTCTCGCGAATTAATGACATACCCGTACCCGTACCAAAAAAAAAATTTTTTTTTTAAATTTAAAAAAATAATAATTAATTTTTTTGGTACGGTACGGTCCCTTAACTAAAATATTTTTTTTGGTACGGATACGCGTATGTCGTTAATTCGCGAGAAATGCAGTAGCATTTTTAATAGAACATTCATTTATACAGAAAACACGTTTTTCGAGACTTAATTTTTATTCCCATTGCAGTTCATTTTTTTTATTTTGACTTAGGAATTAGGAATTTTGACTTTACTAAATAGGAATTAAAAAAAAATTAATTTTTGTCTGGTGACTAAGTGGAAAAAAATTTTTAATTTTGCATTCAAATTCAAACCCAGTCTAAATAAACAATTTAATCTTTTAATTTGATAAGTGATTTTCTCTTAGTTAAATTATTACTTGTGATGAGAAACTGATAAATAATAGTGTCCTGGGGTCAATATACGCCAATAATCACCATATCGATAGGTTGTAACATTGTGAGGAATATCTTCTATTTGAATGGTTGCGTTTTGAATAGCCAATTTGGTGACTTGATCTCTAACGACACCTTTTATACCTTTATGAGCCTTGAATAATTTTAAATATTTTTATCCGATTAAAATCACATATAATTTAATTAATTACTTGTCCTATAAATGAAAAAAGTGAATATTTATTTTCTTCCCAGAAAACAATTAATTTAGCTTGATCAACATTTTTCTCACAACTTATTTCAATTTTAATTTGCATGTCATTGGTATTCAAATAAGTCCAATCTTGCATAGAGCCTCTATTAGTATACCAGGCTGCACCATTTGTTATACCATCTTGAAATTTTTGATTTGGTTGACATGGTTTGTAGCCGAATGCCATTCTGGGATGAGCTAATGAATATGATTTAGCCAACATTTTGAACGTATCATCATCTGGTGTTGGAGTCTCTTGAACTTCTCCGTTTTTATTATCATCAAACGGATATTTAACAGTCAATGAACCACTGTCTAAATTACCAGATAAAATAAATGGATGTTCTCTAGACCATGACATTAAAAAATTTGTCTCGGGTTGAATATTTTGATCGTTAATGGAAATTTCTTTACCTTTTAAAATTTCCAATATTTTATTAACATTGCTTTTTTGTGTGGATTCGCCAGTTAATTTCTGAATGGATTTAACTTTAAATATCGTTGGGAAATTATTTTCCAAATCAACATTATTTGCGTTATTTCTACTTTTTTTCGCATAACCATCAGGATTTACACTAGGTGCTATGTGAATACGAGTTGAATCTACTAATCTTTTAACAAGTTCATTCTTATCGTAATTTTCACATAAAAAATCAATAAACTGTATCAATAATTCACGACTTATAACTTCATCGCCATGTAAATTACCAATAAGTTTAACTTCGGGTTCACCTTTTTCATGAACTTTCGGATTATCACTAATTATAATCGAATATAAACCAGTTCCATTAACACTTTTCCCCAACGAATGTACTGTTGCTATGTTTGAACATTTTTTCTCTACATTTTTTAAAAATTCTTCTAGGTCTTCTTGATTGTGAATATTAGTCTCTTGAGGCTCAACAGTGTTTATTAAAAGACTATCTCTTTTATTTAGATTAGTCAATAAATTAATTTGAGAGACTAAGATGTCCAATTCATTTTTCTCTTCTGCGAACATATGAGGTACTATTTCTAAATTTTCACGTGACAGTGTGAAATTAAGTTCAGTTACGTGATTTTCAATAACTTTGACTATTTTTGTCTCTGATTTGAATCCAAATGCAGATGCTGTAATTCTATAAGTATTGGGTAAAAGTGGTCGCCAATAGTCACCATTAATACTACTAGTTACATTATGTGTATAACCTTCGACAGTGATCACAGCATTTTGAATAGGAGTGCCTAATACTCCATTTTCATGTAAAAATTTTGAATCAGAAAAATCAGTAATAAAACCTTTAATACCCATATGTACTCTTGATAGAAAATTAATCAATGCATTACGATTATTTTCCCATTCAAATTTTAATTTATCAATCGGAGGATATTTACAACAAACTAAATTTAAATTGACTTCAATTGTATTTGAATAAAAATAGTTAAATTCTTGCATATTTCCATGAGTTTTATTTACTAATACATCTGAACATGAAATTATCTCATTTGACTTGGGCTTAGAATTTAAATAACTTGTTTCTAAATATTCCACAATATTCAAATCTTCATTTAAGTTACTTCGAATTGGTACAGTTTGTTTCAAATTACCACTAAGAACAAATTTATTATTTAAAATCCAATTCATTAGGGAAACAGTTTCGGATTCACGTGATTCAAACATGTTTTCTTTAGTCAAATTAGAATTTAATCTATTTGGAAAATCGAATTCAACATTTTTAAAGCTGGGATCAGACTCACATTTGAAAGCTTTATTCTTGATTTTTTCAAATACATCCGGATTAGATGTTGGCATAATATAAATATTAGTTGAGTCTATAAGACTAGTGACTTTTTCATCTTTTTGATAATTTTCTAATAAATAATAAATGAGATTAACTAGTAATTCTCGACCAACTGCTTCTTCTCCATGGGTATTAGCTATTAATTTAACACTGGGTTCACCAGGTTCTACTCGGTCAATTTGATCTGTTATTTGAAAGACAAATAAATCTCGATGTTCAGCTGATTTTCCAATTGAAATTAGCTTAGATATGTTGCTATAAGAGCTTTGAAATGTTTCTAAAAGCGCTTTAAGAGCATCGTAATCATGATATTCACTCAAAAGTAAATTTTGTATATTTATTTGATCGTCACAATTTGATTTGGAGATTAATAAAATTGCCAAAAAGAGGAGAATTCGCTTCAGCTTATTATGATTCGTCATCTTAGATAAGAAATAATTTAAATTCAATAAAAAAGTCTTTTGAAAATTTCAACAATAGAGAAAAATAAATAATTTTTAATCTTTCATTAAGTTTTTTTATTTTTTGATTTTTAAATCTGAGAGAAAAGAAGAGTATGATGATGACGATGACGAATATGAATATGTCAATCTTTTTTTTTATTTTTTCAAAAGAAGCAATCTATAAACAACAATTTGCTTTTTTTTTCTGTTTAAATTTGTTTTAGATTTATATGTACTGGGTAAGTTTTTCATTTTTTATTTTGAATTCAAATTTTTAAATATTTATACTTTTGATTTATGTGAAAAATAAAATTAATAAATCACTAATTAAGACTTTTTTTTTATTTGAAAAAGCAGTTTTGAAAAGAATGTTCATACCACTAGATTTTCTTTTGATCCAAAATATGATATAATTTGAAAATTTTCGTGAACTCTAAAATAATTTTTTTTCCAGTTTAACTTTGATAAATTAATTTTAAGTAAAATTTAAAAAAATTTTTATTTATCTTTATGAAAATTTAATATTAGATGATCGACTCAAAGATCTTTCAACTAATGTCATTTGATCTCAAATAATACCCCATTGTATCGATTAATATCAGATTAAGCTAACGTTTCTTCGTCGCTTTTTTCATTTTCTAAAGAACCCAGGATTATAAAAAAAATATTAAATGCCTTGCAAAGAGAAGCAAATTGTCACGGGAAAATTTTAAATCCCGAAATAGTAATGACAGATTTTGAACTTGCTGCCATTAAGGCTTTTAAAGAAACTTTTCCTGGAGTTAAAAACAAAGTATGCATGTTTCACTTTGGTCAAAATATAATGAAATATTTATCAAGTATTGGTTTAAAATCCAATTATATTGACGATACTGATTTTAAACAATGGATAAATAGCATTTTTGCATTAGCGCTATGTCCTTTAAATAAGTTATACGATCAATGGGAAAAGTGTCTCAACAATCCACCAAAGAATGTACTAAGAATTGAAGAATTTTTAGATTACTTTGTCGACAATTATTTTGAAGGGGATTTTCCAAAAGAAATGTGGAACCATTTTGGTAATGAAAATCTTCCAAGAACAAATAATAATCTTGAAGGCTACAATGGTAAACTTAAAAAATACATAGTTATTAGTCATCCGAATATTTTTATTGCAGTTGAGGCACTTCAAAAAGAAGAAGTCGCGTAAAATATTATAAAGCATTACAGGGTCATAAACCTGATCCAAGGAAAAAATTAAATGTTACCAAAGATGGGACATTTGGGTCTTACAAAGAACTGTATCTAAGTGGGGATATTACTATTGATGTTTATATGAAACGTATTGCTGCTATGTTAGTAATTTATAAAAAGAAAAAAGAGAAAATAGGTGTAGCTCAACAAAATATTTCATCTTCTGACGAAGAAAATGAATCAGATGATTCAAGCGGTGAAGAGACTGACGATGGGTTGGATTCTGATGACTATGAAGATTCAGAAAATAACGATGAGAATGTAATTCCAAGTACATCAAATGAACTCGTCCAATCACTGGCGCAATTTGTTGTTACACAAGAAAATTTAAGATGTAATTGCAATACGAAATGTAAAACAAAAAGATGTCCATGCATTAATAAAAATTAAAAAAAATGCAATGATTTGTGTCATCCTGACAATAAATTATGCGAAAATAAATAATCTAGTTTGATTAGCGAATAAAAAAATTGGTTTAAAAAAAAATTTTTTTCTACTATTTCAAAAAGGTACTTTTTCCCCGAAAATTCTAAAAATAAAATTAAGGGTACTTTTTCCACTAAAATTTGGACCGTGGAAAAAGTACCCGTCACGATTAAACTAATCTGAAAAATATTATTGTGACTAAAAGAAATATTTAAGTGGTCAATTAATGTTTTAATTGTTACATTTCTTGGTCACATACCGTAGTGCCTCATTTCTTGGTCACATACCGTAGTGCCTCATTTCTTGGTCACATACCGTAGTGCCTCGTTATATTCACCAGGGTGACCAGGTATGCGGCAATTACTACTTCAGACTCAGGAAAGTACCAAATTTTGAAAATTTTTAAAACCATGTTGTTAATTTTGAAGACTATTATTTAGACCATAGCATTAATAAGCTAAAATGAAATTTTGCTTTATTTGCTTTTTCTAGAATCCTAATTTTGATAAATATCCCACAATTATGATGATAAATCGTGAGATATTTTATTTGGTTTAGAATGAAATATGATGTGTTTAGACTTATAAAATCTAAATATAATAGATACTGAATTGTTAGTTTATTAACTCTGAGAACATTGTTAAAAAAGGTAATTTGAGATAACCAGTCAATGTAAATGTGATTAATTGCGTATCAAAAATTTGGACAAATATAGACAATGATTTAGACAGTTTTGATTTTGCGGTCTTGTATATAGGTAAAAAAGGTAATTTAAAGTTTTTTCTTTATTAAATTTAAGTTAATGTTGTTTTTAATCTCAACAAAACGTTTTAATCTCGAAAATTACTAATTTTTCAAATAAAATATCGAATCTTTTTAATGATCCAATAGGCCACATATCAGGCTGAACCCAAAAGATTTTTTTAATTACTTTTTTTTTTGAAGTCTTTTAAAATCCGTATAATTTTTTTTTTAAGTTTCAAGATTAATCATAAAAAAAGATGAATACAACTTTTGAAAGTCCATTTTATTAGCTATTCAACTGTATGTAAAAATTAATTTTTTAAGTTCATTACATAGGAGGACATTTGGCATTTAAATATGGTAATATAGTTTATCCAAAGGTAACACTTAGGAAGATATCAAGCTTTACATTCAAATTAAAGAGTAATTTGGACACTTTTTTGTTCAAATAACGAAAAAAAACGGAATAAAAATTCGGATTAAAGTAGTAAAATTACAGGGTAGAGTATTCAGCTAATGTTAGAGATCACGAAAATCTATTCGAACATCGAAATGACCGAAAAATCGTGTTGCGAATTACCGAGAGTCGCCTGTATTTTTATTTTTTTCTCATCAAACAACATCTTTAATCTCATTTAAATAAGATGGTATACATTTTATCATAATTTCAAGTACCATTAATTTGGCAGAAAAAAATGATTTTCGAATTAAATTTTATGTTTTAATTTTAGAGAAAAATAGTTTTATTTATTTAATTGATAAAAAGAATTTTTTCTTAAATAAACTATTTTTTTAAATTTTAATTCAATTGATTTTAAAATAAAATAATAATTGTAAGCATTCTAAGCAATATATGATAATATTTTTTTTAATGTAAATATAAAAAAGAACCGTTTGATTTTTATTAAAGTTATAACAAAGGTTTTCTCTTAAGCTTTGACTTGATCTTATTCTGGGCAAAAAAAACTAATTTAAATTGCTTTTATTCTTTTTTGCTTTTAAACAAAATATTTACCAAAATCAAATTTAAATAAATTGAGAAAAAATAACAAAAATTTTTATAAAAAGAGACCCATTAAGGGGTCTTCATCTGAATGGAATTCTTTAATAATTCACTTTAAAGAAAAATTTTGTAAAAATATTTTGATTATGGGTAAAAATAATAAAAAATAAAATTGACTTTGCTAATATAATATAAAAAGTCTACTGAACATTTTTTTAAACTAACTTCATTTGGTCGTTAATAGCTTAATATTTTTATTTTTAAAAAAATTTTCGCCAATTTTTAAGCCATAAACTTTTTTGAAAAAAATTTTTTTTTTAAAGAGACTCTTAACTCGATTAGATTTCTTCAAAGTGGTTCTGTTTATATTCAAGGTTAATTGGTCTGAATTTTTTGGATCCAGGACTCGATTTAATTTCCTCGTGATTTCTTCGCTTTTAAGAAAATTTTGAAACCTAAAACCCAAAAGTATGAAATTACATTGATGTACTTTAAAAAAAAAGAATTTTTTTTCCAATTAAAAGATTTTTTTAATTACTTTTTTTTTTCATTTTGTTTTTAAAAGTCTATTAAAACTGTGTCAAATAACTGATAAGCAATTTTTCAATTATTTTTTATTTTTAACAATTTTTCAATTTAAATTTCGATTATTATTATTTTTTTTGTTATTTTTTAATTTTCGACTTAGATTAGGGAATTCGAAATTCTCAACAAAAAAAAATATTAGATTCATACCATAAATTTTGAAAAAATCACGCCGTTCAACATTTTTTTCTGTTTGATTTTAATATTTTGCTTATCATTAGAGAATAAGATGGCTCTTCTTAACTTATTGATAAATTAAATTTAATCAATTGATTTTAAATATTTAAAGAACCTGAAGTAATTTTTCAAATTTTTCGCATCCTATATTTGTTTAGTTAGTCCAGAGGGAATCGTTTACATATTTTAAGTTAACGAAGCGTGCTTTTGAAATCTTTTGTTTTTACATTTAATACAAAAAATAAACAATTTGTGCTTGATTTAAAGATTACACATCGGTATTCAAAGAATCATGCTACGAACATACGTTCAAGTACTTCTTGTTTTTTTTTGCATTCGAAATTTGTGTCTTTTTTATTTTATTATTTTTACGTTATTTTACATTTTGAATTAATTTCTTGACTATGTTTTGTGAAGTTTTTGTATATAAGGGAAATAATTTTTAAAAAAATTATAAGTCTCCTAGCTGGAAGCATATTAGAAAAAAATAAATATTTAATTATTTCAAAATCTTTTTGTCTCGTAATTGTTTTATATTTTAACATTATTAGTTCAGTTTGTTAGGTATTTTAAATAACAATTGAGTATCAGATACAAATTCTATTGAATCAATTGTTAGAGGCAATCAATTTCCTAATAAAATTTTATCTACTTTTACTAATTTAATAAATGGCAATTTTTTTTTTCAGTTAGATTTTTTTTTAAATTTTAAATTGCGATGTTAGTTTTTTTTGCTATACTTTACTACAGTACTGATCTGCTGAAAGGATTTTACGTAAATTTACCTAAAATCAAAAACGGCCATAATTTTCCACAATTTACTGCAATTTTTCAAAACGCAATTTGAATAAAAAGTTTAATAGAAAAAAAAAGTTGCCACATTAAGATTCGATTAAAATATAGAAGGATTCAACGATTTTAACTTTTTTAATTAAATTTCCAGGTTATATGGCATACAACTCATTGGTCAGGGCTTTATGAATTTATTTATTTATCTATTTTAAAAATATTTTGTGGATTTAGGCCCTTAGTTGCTTGGAATGGAGCTTTAAATATCTTGATATAATTTTATCTTACTACGAATTGTAAATAGACATCTAAAATAGAACAGAATCATCGGAATCCTTTTGTTAAAATTGTACCAGAGGCTTATGTGCCAAAAAAAATTTAAAATTACGGACCCATACATTCGAAATAAATTCGAATTCATTTCAATCTCATCTTTTCTCTAAGCGCATGGTCTTGTGTGAAAGCTGATAAAATTTGGTTCAAGAAAATACCTGACCGGAAAAATCCTATTTATTTATCAGCTTTTAATTGACAATTTATTATTTTATCACCAATTTTTCTGAAAAACTACCGTAATCCTTCGATAGTAAGATCAGTAAAAAATAGAATTGGACCACCCTTTTTTGAAGCTTAAAGCTCTATTAATTCATTTTACTTTTAAAATCACTAGGTAAAAATCCGAAACTCCTGATTTGTACCACGATATAACTATCGATAATATTATCACGGTAACTAAAAATATAAAAATACTACACTGCTCCCGAATTAACGTCGTACGGTTCGGGTACGGTACGGGTACGCGTACGACGTTAATTCGGGAGCAGTGCAGTACTAAATTAATGTTATAAACATTAATCAAAATAAAAATAAAAGTTTCAAATAAAATTTGAAAATTACCATAATATTTAAGAAATAAAGATTTTATAAATTTTGAAGATTTTTAGGAAGTTTGCATTGAGAAGACTGGTGTTTAGTTATTTGACGAAAAAAAGTGAAAAATATGATATTTTCTTCTTATAAGAAAAAGAGGAAGATCAGTTAGAACGGAAAATTACAGATACGAAAACACGAAGTTATCAAGTTTTTTTAAAGTATTCATTAATTCTTAGGTCTAAATTTTACCAAATTCGGGGACATCTCAAAGTTTGCAAACTTAAAGTTGAAAAAAAATCTAATATTAATTTTTTTCGGGACTTCTTTTAAAACGCATTAATAAAATAAAAGATCTTGGTTTTAATATATAAAAATTAAATTTTTAAAGCATTAATAGTTGTTATAATTGTATGGTAATACATCACTTGCTTCGAAAAAAAGGCGTGAGCGTTATCGTGATCAAAATTTAGTTTTTAAGGCTAATTTTTACCATATTTTTGATAGGTTTTTTTAATTTTTTTCAAGCAAAAAAGAATACTTAATTTCTACATAAAAGTTCAACATCTTAGAATTTTACAAATTGAATTCCACAAATTGAGCTAAAACTTTTGTTAACGATAACGCTCACGCCTTTTTTTCGAAGCAAGTGCTCTTTTTTCTCTTAAGCCGTTATATGAAACATGCAGTCAAATTGAGCTGAGCGGATCTATGTATAAATTTAATGTTTCAAATGATTGATTTAAAAATATAATTTAAAAAATAATTAAACCTTTTTAAACTGAACCACGAACCTTTCTAATGTTAAAAATATCACCATAATTTCCATATTTTCTTTCTTTTTTTATTTTGTTAGAAATATGTAAGTTAGAAATTAATGATTTTTTATCTCAAAAACACCAATAAATTTTAGCTTTTTAGTATTTTCCTGACCAGTCTAATTTTTTAATTAAAATTTTATTAAACATTGTATTCTCGATACACGATAAATTTTTTTTAGGTCCAGGAAATACTTTATTAATTCAATTGATTATTTTCTATTCAAATTTCTCAAGAAATATTAGTTTTTAAAAAAATAAAATTTCGAAGAAACAAAGCACACACAAATAAGTTTTAAACAAAAAAAACATCGATACCATTTAAGTTAAATATTTGACAAATATTTATTTTCCAAGTTAAAATTAAATATTTTTCTTTAATTTTTTTTTTTTGAAATAAAAACTTAAGTTTATTCAGGAAATCTCATTTATCTTCAAGGAAATGAATTTTTTATTTATTTTAAATTTAGAAAGGCTTCAGAATAACCTTTTTTCTGATCGCAAATATGAAGTTTCAAGTAATTTGTAAAGTAATGAGATCCTTGGAAAAAAAACATAATATTCTAGAAGGTAAAATGATTAAAGTATAAGAGATAAGTCTTTCGATATTTTGATCAATTTTTTTAAGTATTTCTTAATCTCTCTTATTAGATACCGAATTGTTTAACTTAATAATAAAAAAAAACGGAAAATAGGGAAATAATATTTTTGAATAAAATAAACATTTTTAAATTTGTCTTTTCAATTGAGTTAAAAATTTAAGTATTTTATACTTGAGGTCTCTAAAATAAAAACAATAAATTTTTGAGCATTTCAATGTGTCAAACAAATTTCGAATTAATTTTGAATAGCAAATTTTCTTAGACTAGCAAATAAGGTAAATCAATAAATCGAATATTTTAAAAAGTGACCCAAATTTGTTTAATTTTTATTATCTTTATTGCTCACCTAATTTTTTATTGTAAAAAATTATCTTTTTTTTGAGGTTATCTTTAGAATAATTAAAAATTTTGTAAATGTTTGCATATTATTTTTATGTCCCAAAATAGTGATTCTCAGAAAAGCTTTATTTTTTTTTTCAAGGCTTCGAGGATAAATAAATACTTTTCTATTTTAGTGGATTCATGATTATTATTGTTTTATTATCAACAAATATTTATATGAATACAAAAAAAATGTTATACAAATATTTTTAGTAGTTTTTAGTATTTTTAATTTGTTTTTATAGTAAAAGTTCCAATTTAAGGATTATTCGAAAAACGACCCTGAAATTAAAAAATCTTTTTTTTAATTTTTATTTTCGTTGGTTTAATTTTAAGTAAGAACAAGTTAAGGAAACCCTTGAAAGTAGTCCCTAATCCAGAAATCTTATTCTAATTAAATCAAGTATCTTAAGTTTTTTAATTGGAAAAGTTGGCCTAAAACAAATCGAGAAATAGAAAAAATCCAATTAATTTAAGAGCCTTTTTTAACTAAGCTTTAGGAGATTTGTCAAAATAGGATTTTTAATTTACTATTTTTTTTTTTAATTTTTCAATTGAAAATATATTTAAAATCTTCATTATATAATCGAATATAAAAAATAAAGACCAAATAAAAACAATATCATATTTTGTCTATTTATAAAATATTTTAATTTTTTACTAGCTCATCTAAAAGTTCAAACATCGAATCTAAGCAGTTTTTTTTAAATTTTGACAACTCGATATTTTCAATGTTTTTTATATTAAAATTTATCTCATAAGCTTTTTGATATTTTTCGAAAAATATTTTAAATTTGAGTGCAATCTATCAAAGAAATTCAAAAACTTGTGGTCTCCTAGAAAATATAAATCGAAATAATTATTTTATAATTATTTACAATATAATAAACATTCAGTGTTTTATCTGAATTTTTTGAATTTAGTTTAAATGCGATCATTAAAGGTGGTCATTTAACTTTTATTAACTTTCGAAAACTTTGATTAAAAATTTTTGAAAAGTATCTAGATTCAAAATTTATTTCTAATTTCCAAATAATGTTTCATTTAAACGTGTTTTTAGATTAACTTGGTTGGTCTTCAGACTTTTTTTAAAAATGTTTCGAAGATAATAAATTTTAAAAATTATTTTATTCTTAGAAATTAGTACTGTATTCCTCACTTGTGAGTTTGGAAAAAAAACAGAGAAATTCTTTTGGTGAGGATTCTGGAGCAAAGAACTTAAATCGAAAAAAATGACTTTAAAAAATGTCTGTTAAATATTTTTAAAAAAATTTTTAGATTTTATTTTTTTTTATTTAAAATTTGTGAATTTAAGGTGGTTCGAAACATCCTAATAGTCTCAAGGTCAACCAAATAAATTAGATGCAAATTTTGAATCTAGATAATTTTCAAAAATTTCTTTCATGAACGTTTGTAAAAGTTCATAAAAATCGATGGACGAAAAAAGTATGGTTTTGAACTTGGAAACTGTGGAATTCCAGAATTCAACAAATTAAATGATTGTGCGGTCAGTATTAAAATTATCTGAAGTCACTAAAAACTGGTCAAACGGAGTAGCTGATTATTTTACTGATTTGAATTTTCAAAATAATTTCAATTTCTAACCTAAACAAGAAATATTATATTCTTAAACCTTATCAAAAAAAGTTATAAAGAGAAATCTTTTGTAAATTTGCCAGTAAAACATACGGGTGTTTACGGTACATAACTTTTTCTATCAATCATTAATTTATTTCCATGATATTATTTGGAATCAAAATATTTACAGTTTAAGAAAGGAGCATTTCAATTTTCAATTTTATGCTGTTTTTAAATGGTCGATGTATTTAGGAATATTCAATAATCTAAAATAATAACATACCATTCCCTACAATTTTAACGGTATTTATGATTGTTCACTTTTATAATCAAATTCCTATTGATTGTCTGTTTACAATTTATTTAATTAGCCACTTTATTTTTCCAATAAACCATTCTAAATATTTCTTAAATCGAAGTTTATTCTAGTTATATATTTTCTTAACTTTGTACTAAAAGAAAAATTTCACGGTTTAGATTCGGCAGAGTGATCATAATTAAGTAAATACTATGAATCCTTTAGACTTAATGAGCATTCAAAAAATTAAAAAAAAAGAAAAAGAGAGAGAGGCACGCACAAAACAAACTCATATGATATTAAAGAATTTTGGTTAAACTTTACAAATGACTCTTTTTCATATTATTTTTGTACCTTAATTAAAAATTGTAATTTTTTTTTATGTTCGAATCTTTAAAGAAAATATTTATTCTAATTCGGAATCCAGACAGCTCATGTTTTTAATTATAAACGCTTCTTGAAGGAATATTTTCATGGAGTACAAGACAAGCGAATTTCTTCTAATTTATTTATTTTTTTTCTACCTCATTAGCCAGCAAATAGTTTGAAATTAAGAATTTTATTTCAAGTTATTTTTTTCTTATTTTTTTTTTTAATTTCCAAGAAACAAATAATCAAGATTTAATATCAAAGTCGGTATAAGCTTAAGTTTCAATACCTATAAATAAAAAACTCATAAATAATTTAAATCTTTATAGTTAACATAAAAATGATAAAAATGTCACATTGTTTTTTTCGTTGTTGGTTTTCAAATTTTTCTTGAAATCAAAAAGATAAATAGCCAATGGTTATTAGTTTATTTTCAGTTTGATTTAGAGAAAAAAAAATAAAGTTGAAATTTATTTACGCTTACACAAAAAAAAAATAAAATAAGATTCAGAAATTCTCGACTCTAAGATATTTGCAAAGCTTTAAAAAATTTTGTAAAAACAAAGCAAAAATAAATTTTTTTTAAGGTCCATTAATCAGGTTTATTATCTCTTTGGTATGAGCATAGAAAGGTTACATTTTTATTTTTGTTTGAACAAAAAAAAAATTCAACTAGGAATTTTATTTTTATTGTTTTTTGATGATTTATACATTTGACAAAAAAGCGATTTAGTCAAACACTTTAACAATAGAAAAAAAGGTCAGAAAAAATGTTGTTTTTTAATAGTACTTCAATAAAGATAACTAGGAATTTTTTAGGATTTTTTTGATAGTATTGTGTGTCAATAGCATTAAAATCGACCAATTTTTAGATACTAATAATTATTAGCCACAACTTCAAATTTCAGTATTCCTTTAATAATTGTTAAGGCTTCTTAAGTTAAAAATTTGAAGTAATTACACATATTTTTGTAAAAATAAAAAAAAGTAGTTCTAATATCTTAATTTTAAAACTTATGTTATTTTAAAAAAATTTTAAAAATTAATTTTTTCCCTCTCGTTAAAATTTTGCTTTCAATCAAAATTTTATTTCGTTTTTGCAATAATAAATCAATCAAATCAGTCATTTATTTATTTCGTCATAAGAACTGCTATTTTGCATAGAAAAAAATAGCTTATTATTTCGTGGACTTGCTTCGAACAAAATCAAAAAATGAAATTTATTTTTTGGGAAAATTCAAAAAAAAAAAAAATACCCCTAAAGATTAGCCTCTAAGTAAATTGATTCTAAATCTCGATTTCAGCTATTTTCTCTCTCTTTTGTTGAAATCCAATTTAAATGAAAGTTAACTTTTCTTGTTATTATTTTATCGTCTGCATTCAAAATAAACGTATCGCTTATTTTTTTTAGAATTGTTGCTATTTTTTTTAAAGGTCTTTAATGGTTTTAAAAAATTTTCTGGGATTCAATATTTTACTAGGCTAAATTTTCGGAGCATTTGGATAAATAGACTTTCTTTTTCTTTTTTTCATACGAATAAAAAACTAATTAAAAATTACGCAATAAATTTACTTATCAATTTTTTTTTTATAAAGAAGGCTCCTTTAATACGATCTATAATACTATTCTTATTACAATATTGTTGTTATAAGCTCTTATTTATCTTTTAGACTAACACTAGCGTATTAGGTATTACTAAAATTGTCTTAGTTTTTTTTTGTAAAAATTGAACATGGATCTCTATTTATATGTGACCAAATTGGGTTTAAACTTTTTTTTTATTAAACTCATCAGATTTTTTACGTAGTCTGAACAAATTTTTTGCGTCAATTTTCTAAGTTTCTTATTCATTCTTATTTAAAGTAAATTAGATCAGGTTAAAAGGTTCTTTATGAATATTTTTAAATGTTTAAACACAACTCAATTCAGTATCGCACCTATACTCAAATACTTTAAAAAGAATCCAACCTGGCAAACTTAAGTTTAAACACCAAATTTCTAAAAAAAGTTGACTAACTGTTCAAACAGATGTTTAAGAACAGCTCATATGTTTCGAAAATTTTCAAGAGCGATGTTTCGATGCTTTTTAAGACCAAGCCCTAAATCAATTTTTTAAAAATATTGAAAAAATAAAATTTGTTGATAACTTGCTCCACAACGGTATAAGCAGATTTTAAAAATTGTTTTTGTACCATGGTCCAATGCTGTTTTTGTATACACTTTTTGATAGAAAATTTTTACGGTATAAATTATGTTTCTATCCATAAAAATATCTACTTTTTAGATTATGTTCAGTAGTTTATCAATCAATTATTTAAAAATAATCTTTCTTTTTTTAGTATTCTTCATTTATTTTCATTGCGTTCCTTAAAAATCGATGGGTTAATCGCTTTTATTTTTTGTACCATGGAACAAGTCACTTTTTATTCCATGGTAGAAAAATAGAATTTTCAAATCATAAATCATAAAAATTATCTTATAAATTTATAACTATAAATTAAGATTTTTATACTATAAATAAATACATAAGATAATTTTTAAAAAAATGGTATTTTCTTCGGAAAAATTAGAGACTGCTAGTGATACAAACATGATTTGTACCGTCATTGTTTACTATCAAAAAATGTATACAGACATAGAATTGTTACATGGTACAAAACTGAAATCAACAATTTGTACCAGGTACTAAAAATGGGGTTTTACGGTAGTAATTTCGGCTTAAATAATGAAATTTAAAAAAGGTTAACTTTTTATGAAGAAAATGAGCTTTCTTTTTTGCTGAAAAAATGGGCAAAAAATATATTACAAATATGGTAGATTTTCTTTTTAAAATATTAAATTTTGCTCATGGTAACGCTCACGCCTTTTATTCGAAGCAAGTGCTGTATGAGAGTATTTAAATATTCTGAATCTTAATTTTAGAACTAATTAAAAAAATTAAGTGATTGGTTTGATGCACTTATTCATTTAATTTTTAGTATAAATCACCCCAAACTAAAATTCTTAATAAAATTATTCTCTCTGGCGCTTTAAAATATAAGTTCACACCTCAATATTTTATTAAGGCTTTTGAAATTTATTAATAATTAATTGAGAAGCATTAAATCTAAATGAAAACTTCAAAATATTGTTTATTTAAGACTTGGAAGAATGATGACTTATATAAAATTTAAAATATTTAAGGGTTTTAAAAAAAAAAACTTATTAGTCAATCTTCCTTCTCAAGAATATGACATGAAGATTTTATTTTATCTTTTTGTGAATTGCTTATACTGATGAGATGAATTTTAAATCAATAGAAATTTTGTAAATTCAATATTGATAAGGAAAATGATCCCAGTTCTCTCAAATATTTCTTATTCTATTAAAATCTTAAATTTTTATTTATAAGGATTAATTTTTTCAATTAAAAAAATTACAATTTTTTTAATTGAATTTTCATTTTTTTTTTAAATTTTTGAAACAAAATGAAATTTGAGAAATTAAGAGATTTCAATTTTTATTTAACAAGAATTGTTTGTTTTAATTTAGTGTCTTTTTAAATAAAATCCATTAAGAATATATAAATCTTTTGTTGTATTTTTTAAATTAAAATAAAAAATAGAAAATCAACATGCTATTTTTGTTTAATTGATGATTTTTAATCACCTAGTTTCAGTTGGTCAAATTTTGAAGGGTTTATTTTGGAGAAAACAAAAAATGTAATGCCTTTTTTTCTAAACCAAAAATTCAAAATTGAACCAATTATCGATTTTACATGAGTGCAAATTTTTTTTTCAAAATTACAAATTATACGAGTTTAATTAAACTTCAACTTTTTTTTGTTCGATTCGAGGTAAATTTTTCAAAAAAAAAAATGAATTTTTCAAAAACTTGGTTAGTTATAGAATTAAAAATCGATAATTAAACTAATAAGGCAAAAATGATTTACTAAAAAAAAAAAATTGTATCCAAGATAGGAAATTTTTTTTTATGAATATGAATCTCAAACCCAAATCTCAAAAGACCATAAACTTTTATTTTGAGCACAAAAAATGAAATGCTCATAAATTTTTAAAATTTTGAATTAATCAAAAAAGATTTAATATAAAAAGTTAGTTGTTATTCAATATATTTTTACAAATACTTTAATTTCCTCTTTTTTTTTTTGAAATTTGAATTTTGTAATCGTAGACATTGTATTTTCCTTTTCTTGTTTTTTTTTTTTTATTTTTACTTGTTATGGTAATTAATTCGATTGGAAATTTTTTTCGTTGTATTTTTTACTTTTCCGTGATTTTTTCCTCTTGATCTTTGAGTTTTTTTTTTATTATTTATTAATCAAATAGAAATTATTAGTTTTAAATTTGATTTCATAAATAAAAAATGAGTAATTAATTACAACAACAAAAAAAATAACTTAAGCCAAAGTTACCTAAGACTCTTTCAAATATTTTAGCTAAAGAAAGTAATATTCAAAATCTTTTTTGACTTTTTGACTTAAAAAAATTTAACCAAGAATATATTCCAGTCGATCTTAGAGAAAAGATAAAAATGAGTCATCAAAATCATCAAACCTTAAAAAAAATCTAAATTTAACTGGAATAAAAATAATTCTTTCATGAATCAATTTTTTTTAAGGAACGAATAATTGAAATGGCAAAAAAATTATGGACCTAAAATTTTATGCAGAACATTAAAACTTTTAAGAATTTCATCAAAATAAAAAATTAAATTAAACTTTTTTTCGTCGAAAATTTGGTATTTTCATCTTGAGGTAGAGACTTTTATCCTCTCTTAGCTCTGACATGCTAAATTTTATTAATTCTAACTGTTTTTGTTGATTAGGACAAAAATTTTTTATTTTTAAAAATTTTAATGTTTTTCATAACCCAGTCTCTTTAAAGTGTATTGAACATATGTGTCACATATTCACATTATCAAAAACTTTTGATTTATTTCCAAAAAACTTAATAACATAGTGATGATGGGATCTATTCCAATAGAATAAATCAAAAGTTATAAACCAGCTTTTACGGTACTTGAAGAAATACAAGATTAAAGCCTAGTTTTTGTATGATAATATATGATAAAATACGGAAAAAATACGTGAAAGGGGTCGAATTTTCAGACAAATCAAACTTGTTTATTTTGTTTTAAATTGTAGTCTTGAATTTTTGAAAATTTTTAAGGCAGACTTGAATATTAAATGAATCCATTAAATATATATTTTAAGGCATTTAAGGTTTGTAAAAAAAATTTTTTTTTCGATAATGTAAAAAAATCCGGGTTTCCGTAATTTAAGTGCATATATTTAAATTAAATTTTTGTTTTAGATAAAAAATAATGATTTGTTAAATTATTTTATTCTGAAAATTTAAAAAAAATGAACAGTTTCCAAAATTCTCAATCAAAAATATCAATAATACCTTCGAATAAAATGAAAAAATCAAAAAAAATTTTTAATCGAATACACCTAACATCATTAAATAGTTTAATTCTAACTATTTTAATAACAATAATACAATTATATTTAATATCTAATCGAATAATTTTATTGAACAATTTAAAAAATAATTTATCCCAAATAACATCGTCGCTACCAATTTTATCCAATCAACACAAATTAAATAATTCAATAATAATCAATATTTTTATTTTAACATTTTCATTAATATTCACTCTAGTCTTTGCTTGTTTAGGGTCTACTCGCCTAAAAATCTACTCACATGATGGTTTTAAACTTGGTCAAAATTTTGATTGCTTCGAAACGAAAAATGAATTTTTAAAAAATGTATCGATAAATTCAAGCAATAATAGCGCTTGTTCAATTTCATCCGAAGAGACAAATTCAATTTCTATATCCAAACAAAAATTGACCAAATTTGAAAATAATTCTAAAAAAAAATTCAACTGTTATTCTTTTAGCACACCTGTCTTCTGGTCTGAATTACCACCATTAGGTTCTTTATTCCATTTATTGGCCTCTTTATGTCTTCTCTTAGCAGAAATTCAGCTATCTTCTCGACGAATTCAGTTAGGCAATAAACCAATCGGAGATATTTTCTCAACTAAACTTGACTTTTTATTCGGTGAGCCAATTAATAGATTAAGAATATTCAAGTCAAGTCAAGACTTGACTCTAGTTAGTTCACTAGATCTCACTACGATTAGTCCTAATCAAGAGAATAATTTAAATGATGTCATTAATTCAAGAGACGATTTTACAGTCTTTCAGAATCCTCTATCAAATGTAGTATCTAATTCAATAAGTCTTGACTATTTGAACTTTTTGATAGCATTAATATATTTCATACTAAAAACCAATCAAACTTTTTGGTCATCATCTAAAAAATTTACAACAATTCTACTATTTTTTACACTGTTAATGTCTCTTTTAATGAGCTTATCCTACACGGGTTTTGAAATTGTTTTCAAATCGAATAATTTAAAAGTAATTGCTAAAAATTTTCTATTCTCTTATCAAAAAAGAGAGAATTTAATAGACGATTTTGGTCATGATATTAGCTCGACTTTAATTTATCTTATTAGCTCGTTAATTATTTTTATAAATATTTTTCTATTGACAAAATTTGGTTTCAGAAAATTTAACATGGAAAAATTTAAATTTGAAAAAAATTTGTCAAAATATTTTCGTAAAAATAATCGAGAAATTGAATCTGTGACAGAAATAGTTGAGAAAAATGGCGAATATAATTTGGATAAATCGGAAACTATTTCGAATTGTTCACCTAAAAGCTCAAGTAGCTTTAACACATCATTATCTAGTTCGTCAAAATTATGCAAACATTCTTTTAGTTTTTCTTACAAAGAAAACATCTTGTCAAGTTTTTTACTCCTTTTCTATTGTGTCCTAAGATCCCTATTTATCTATGAGCTCATAATTATTTTTAAATACACTTATGATTATTTAATATTGGCAAATATTCTAATCGAAATTATTTTTATTTTCACTTGGATTCTAAGCTTACTATGCTTGACTTTTATAGACGAATGGAATTTCAAATTAAATACAACCTATAAAATATTATTTTGGAATCATGTCTATAATTTAAGTAATTTAAAGCAAAGTTTCAATTCAGGAATAAGTAGCATTAATTCTCAAAAAATTATTGGAAACTCAACAAATCAAAATAATGAAAGATCTCAAATAATAGAGAGCGTTAAACATGTAACTGAGACTAATAATACTACTACAAAAACACCAGGTTTATTGGTTAGAGATGATTCAGTAACAAATCGAAGTTCTTATCTTAGTTCTTCTTCAATAACTGAAGTTTCGTCATTAATGCCAAGTACATTTGCAAATAATTCCAAATATAATGCTAAATTAATAAAAACAAGCGCTTTGAATCCTAATGGTTTAGTTTCATCGACAATTATGAACGAAAGAAATATAGTAATGATAAACGATGACGAGAGTTCGAATGATGATTCGAGCATAAAATTGCAACCATTAAGAATCGATAATGAATTTTATAATAGTTTAAATGACAATTCACAAATGTATTCTCAAATTAAAAGAAATAATTTTAAAATGGAAAATGAAGAGGACGACATAAATGACTATGTTAAAAAGCGTTCTTATAGTTGTAGACCATCAAGTAATAGAAATTCAACATACTCGAATGGTTCTTTAAAAAAAAGTCTACCAACTTCAAATGCAACAGTGGCTACTATAGGCGAAATAATGGAAGAAAATTCTAATCAATTTTTAAATAAAAATTGTTCAGTGTCAATTATTCAAAAGACTTTGAATATAATCGATTCAGCGTCGTCACCATCGGCAACTGATTCAGGACGAGATTCAATAACTGAATCGCCAGTTAGTAATATAAATAATCAAATTACAAATAAACAATATCTAAGAGGTTACAATGATTTGAATACAAGTATATTATCAAATAATAATAAATACAACGGACTAACAGTACAACAGCTTAAGAAAACAAATCAACCGATAGATACTAATTGTTGATGACTATTAAATTATTTTAGTTTTTTTTGTTTATTAAAATTTTAATTTGTAAATTATTTTGTTCTTTTTTTTAAATAAATATTTAATTAAAAATTGTGAGTTTTGGTAAAAAAATTTCAAATTTAGATTCATTTTCAAACAAAATTATATTTGTTAGAACCAAACCCCGACTGGCAAAATGAGAACCAAAAATCTGATGTTAAATGTCTTTAAAAATTTGTTAATTTAATTTTATTTAGAATTAACCTCCAAATATGGAAAAGTTAATTAAACTAGCGTTTTGAGAGTTCAAGCTCGGCTAGTTAGGTGTTTTAGTCAATATAATACCAAAAGGTAATTAATTTGGAGCTAATTTGAATTTTTTTGATTCCCACACGATTTGAACTCACGACTTTGTGCTTTATTGAGCTTACTCTTCCCATAAAATTTGATAATAAAATTATTTGATTTTGCTTCAATAATATTTTTTGAAAAATATGAATCTTTTTAGGCAAAAACAAAACAAAAATCATGAAGAGGAATAAGTTGTAGAAAGCAATCAAATATGACACTGAGACTAAGACACATAATTGAAAGAAAATGACCTTATTTGTTATATAATGATATGATTGAAAATAAAACGACGGAATATATTACCAGATATTATTTATCATTTGATTCTTTCAAATGCGTATTATTTTTTGTTTTTAAAAATGATTTAAATTCTTAACGTATCAAATTTGATGATTGTTTTTTCAAAATCATTCTTGAAAAATTTAATAATGATAGTAAAAGTAGACTTAAAATAAAAATAGAAGCTCTAAACTGCCGAAAAATAGAACAGATTGGATAGCTTTTATTTATTTTGTATTCTTGGACATTCAAGGTCTTTTTTTCTTTTTTAAATTAGATTAAAAATGTCAATGGAAATACTATAATTTACAGTCTCTCTATTGAATGCGAGCCGTAGCCGAATGCTAAACGTATCGTATTCTGGACGGTAGTGCGTTATTGTAAATTCGAAAGAAGTGCTGTAAATGTGAAGAATTGAAATTCTTTGACAATTGTAAAGCTTACCAGTAAAATTTTGAAAAAGAAAAAATGAAAAATTCAACACAGGCTTTTATCCACAACTATTAATTGGCAAGCTTATATACAACTTTTTCATTTTCAAGCGATTAGAGGTAAATATAAAGTGGTAAAATTTATACAAAAAATACTTAACACTGTTGACAAAAAAAATTGCACCGTAAACGCTCTTTATTTATACCAGGTATTAATCAGAAATTTCGTATTTGTATACATTTTTTGATGAGTTTTAGTCAGGGTTTTTTTTTGAATGCAACTTCAAAAATTTTTATCACCTTTGTCACAAAAAATTTTTTTTTCAAAAATAAATTTGTCTTAGCTAAAAATAAAGAAAAAAAGTTGCCATTTTTAGTTTGGTTTATTTTTCATTTTCAAAGTGATAAATTTTTAGCGAAGGGTTGATGGTAAACGGGAAAGAGCGATAAAACGCCTATTTTATTTAAAAAATCGAATCATAGGAATATCTAATGACGAGCAGATGTCAATGTTTGAATCAAAATTGGCTAACATGCAAAATATTAGGAACTCTGACCTCTGTCATGCATTGCACATACAATAATTGTATCACTTTAATTGAATACAATTTGCAATATAAATTTAGAAAATTTAGAAAAAACTAAAATTTTAAAAATGACAATGATAAACTATTGAAAAAAGAAATGTCCACTTATCAAATGAGGTCTTTCTCAGTATCGAATGAGAAAAAAGTAGCATCCAGAAAAAGTGTTCATTTGATAATTCTTAAAAAAAAAGATTATTGACCGAATACTTATAAATAATGGTTCTCGTTTTGAGTGTTATTTCATGTAAAGGTCCATCTCCTCCAAAAAAATTAATATTCATATTATTTTCATATTTTTATTATTTTTGTCAAAATTTAACAAAAATTTACAGTAAAATATCCTAAAATAAAAATTCTACTTTAAAATCAAAGATTTTTTTTACAAAATATAATTTTTTAAAGACTGAAATTTAGTTTACAATTTTTGTGGTCATTCAGGTGCTTCATATGTAATAGTTCATAAAAACTAGAAACAATGATGAAAGTTCATGATTATTTGCTATTCGAAAGGAATTTTATCCTGTTCTGCGCAATATATTATCAGATTCTGTTACTAAGTAGAAATAAAAATACTGTAAGATGAATGATCTGTTTTTAAGAAAAAATTAATTAAATAAAGTTTAAAAGTACAAAAATCAAAGCTCCCTGTGAAGACTATTATAGGCTTTTTTTGTCATAATTTTTATCAAATAATAATATAAATTTTTAAACATGCTTCTTTGAATATTTTAAAGAAAATACGTGGGATTTTTTTTGTTAAAGAGTTCTTTTTCCTTAATATTTATATTTTCTAATTATTTATTTATAAAATTTTGATAAAGTAAAATTTGCTTCTCTTCCAAGTGAATTCATTTTGTTTAGCATACAAATTTTCTAATTAAGATTTTATTCAATCTAATGATGATTAACATTAAATTTATTTTGAAAAAGATTGTGTCTGAAGAATCAAACAATTAGTCTAAGCATTACGTTTTAAAAATAGAATTAAATTGAATTTTTTATTTAAAGAAAGGAAATTACACATTTTGGGTTACTTCTTTTGGAAAAATAAATTAGTTTATAAGTAATTTTCATTAACATTTTCGTGTAAATTAGGGGTGTTCTTTACTTATAAAAAATAATAAAGAAAAGTATACTTTTCTTTATTATTTATTATAATAATCATTGAATATTTGATTGAAACAGGGAATCGCTTCTTTCTTTTAACACGATTCGCTAAACTAAATGCTGACTCACCTGGAACTGATGAATCGGAAAAAGCCTTTTACTTGCGTAGAAAGAGTATCGGCGTATATCTTAGGGAATTTGGCTCCAGACTTTAAGCTTTTAGACGTGGGACTTTTTATTCAAATTTAGAAACCTAAAAAAAAGATCTTTTAGATAAAATAAAGAAAATCCACCGTCTAAAAGATTAATGTTTTCGAATTTTAAATTTAATATTTGATACTTTCATATAATTTATACATTTATTAAATTTAAAAACAGTTAAAATTAGGAAATTATTTATTAAAAACAGTTAAAATTAGGAAATTTTTTATTTTTAATCTATTATTTCTCAAAAATAAAAAAAAAATATTCAAATTCCATATCAACTAAGTCTTTAACAATTTTGATATAACAATTTAAAGCAGAAGGGTAGCGTCATTAAGGAGTCCAGGGGAGGTCGACTCTCCAAAAAATTTTAAAGGGGTGCGCCACTCCTAATTTTTATTTCTTTCTCAAATATCCTTTTTTTTTAATTTGGGTTAAAAGAAAAATTTGGGTTTTTGATGTAAATATTATAGAAAGAGAAGTAAAACAGGAAGAGATAGATTGTCTAGATAAAAATCAAATACTTGAGAAATTTTCTTTAATGATTTTTCCTTTCAAGCTTTTTTTTGTTATTTTTGTGCTTTGTTAAAGAAAGTTACTTTTTAATTTAGATATTAAAAATATTTTTTTAATAAATTTTTTTAGGCGTTTTTTGTGACCCCCTCCCTCTAAGGACCCTTAAAAGCTTTAGCGAGAAGCTTCGACTCTCTAAATGAAAATGTCACACTCCGCCCCTGATTTGGAGATAAGACATCCACCAAATTAAAACGGGATGTTTCTAGAATAGAAGCCTCCAAGTTATTAGTTACATAAAATAATTGAAATAAATAATTTTTGGGTCTTGTCACTTCTACGTCCAATTGGCCTGGCCAACCTGTAAAATGTAAATTGGCGGCCAGTTAAAAATTCGAAAAAACTTTTCGTGGCCAATTAAAAATTTTGATGGCCAAATGAAAAATTTAATGGCCAATTAATAAAATTTTTTATTTTTTAGATACAATTGACTTTTTAATTTCTAATTAATTAATCAATTTTTTTATTTGTATAAGCTAAAAAATAAAAAATAAATTTTCAATTTTTAGTAAAATTTGTCTGATTTTTATACTTAATTTTGAATTTTTATTTGAATTCCAAAAATAACTATGATCTCTGCGGACCGAAACACTTAAAAATGCATTTTTTAGAATATCCAGATTTCAAAATTTAATTTTTTTAAAAAAGATTTTGACTTAAAAATTGCAAAATTGACTTTTTTAAAATCAAAATTTTCGGCCATTTCGTTTTTTTTCATAATATACAAAATTATAATTTAGAAAAAATGAAAGATAAAAAATTTTTTTACTATTTATTTGGTGTTATAATTTAAAAAAAAAATTAGTATAATTTCACGGCCAACCCGGTTAATTGATGTCCAGGTAAAAAATTTGATGGCCAATTTTTTAAATCTACCTGGCCACCAATTAACATTTTACAGGTTGGCCAGGCCAATTGGCCGTAAAAGTGACAAGACCCTAATTTTTTATATTAAAAACTGATGGCGACTCTTTTAATCGATTTTTCGATCAATCAAATTCTCAATAGCTAAAAACTGAAGTATTACTAAAAATTCATTTTTTCGTCATAAAATAATTTGATACCACCGTTCTTTTTCTAATTATATATTTTTGTTACCCATATTGTCTTTGCTCGATTCTATTTTTTTCTTCAACCAGTTGTATAAGTCCTTTAATTAGAATCTTAAAATATGTTTTAGAGAATATTAATTTAAATATAAAATTCTTTGAATTTCCTCTGGACTTTTAATTGATTCAGGAAATTCATCGAAAAAATTAGTGTTTTAAGGAAATAACTATTGGTTTTAAGCCTTTCTGATTCGATAATTTTTCGTTTAGAATGTTTTTTTCATTTTCCGAGTTATCTGAACTTTCTACCTTACGAGGCGTTGAATTTTCTTTTTATGATTACATTGAACAAATATTTTTTAATTTAAACACCTAGAATGTCTAGATATAATTTCTCTAAAAACACGCTTTTTCTATTCAATTGATAAGGGAGAATTTTTTGCAATACAATATTATCCATTATCAGCTAAATGTTCTGCTTAATATAATAACATAAACTCTGTTTTAGTTGATAGGAGCCCATTGTAATTTTTTAATAAAAACTTCATCAATTATCAGAAAGATCATCGAATCACAAGCTTCACATAAAGAAACAAGCACCATCTGACTTGTTTTTACTGATTTTACAAATATTTTAAGTGAGTTTCTTCATTTTTAAATATTGCAAATTTAAATACCACTTTAACATATAGATATTTTCGTATGCAAATTTTTTATATTAAATTGTTTTAAAAATTAAAATTATTTTGAAATTTTTTATTTTTTTTGAAAAATTTAAGTGTAAAGCATGTTTCGTTAAAAAGGAAACTTAATTTTCCATTAAGATTGTTTAGTTTCTTCATTAATATTAAACACTAAGCGAAAAATATATTTCATCCGAAAAATAGTCTTTGGGCCAGATTTTGGTCTATTTTTCGAAAAAATTATCAAAAAAATAGGATATCAAATTTTTTTTCGGTTAAGAAACTGGAGTTAATTTTTCAATGTTATGCGCCGATATCCTTTGAATTTATTGGGTTAAGCTTTTTAACGAAGAAATCATGTTTTTTCTTATTTTATTTCAATTTAAAAATATTTGAATAAAAATTGATTTAAAAAATAAAAAATGTAATTTTAAAAATATTTAATAAGTTCATTTATTTTAATCCTTTTTTTTATTCATTAAATTTTACCTCAAAAATAATAATAGTAATAATGGTAATAAATTGATTTTACTTTATATAAGAAATAATTTTTATTTCTATTACTAAAGTAATGGTTAAAAACAATTTTACTTTGTCTGAAGCAATAATAATAATTCTTATTACTTTTTCTAAAAGTAAAGTAAAGTCTATTTATTTCTTATTAGTAGCAAAGTAATAATAAAGCATCACCCTTAGTGTACAATTTCGCTCTTTCAAATTGTTCATTTCTGAAAGTTCATGAACTTTTACGAACTTTCGTTAGCTTTTTTCATGTATTTTCGTTAATAATTTTTTATTAATATAAGACTATAAGATTTGGCAACTAATTTTCTTATAATGATTTTCGATCTATTTAAGTCTTTTTTAATTTAATGTATTCCTATTTCGAACTTTTTAGAATTTTTTCTGTTAGTTTTCATATTTAGTATAGTTAGTTTTCATATTTCGTATAGTGTACCAAAATCATAAACTTTAATTATGAAGCTTTCTTTTTGTGTTTCTTTTTTGTTTTGAGTTTTTAAAATTTTCATTTAAAAAAAAAGGCTTAATTTTAAAGATTTTTAAATATAGCTCTTGAACAAAACATCATACTAAAATGATCAATACAGATTTTGAAAGCACTTTTTATTAGCTACAGCACTTGCCTCGAAAAAGTGGCATTACCATTACCATAACCTTTACCGTTACAATTTTTTTTTGATAAAAAATTTAAAAAAAAATATTTTGAAAAAAAAATTTTTCGAGTAGAGTGCTGTATTAAACGATATATAAAAACTAATTTTTTTAGTTCATTTCATGGGAGGACATTTAGCATTTAAATTAGGTGTCAAGGTAATATAATTAATACAAAGGTGACACATAGGAGGTAGTCACTATTTACATTCTTTTGAACATAAAGGTCCTTTAAACAAACGTATAAAATTTCAAAAGATTCGGATTTACAGAAAATATTTTATCAAAGAAAACATAAAAACGACAACTTTTATTGATCACCCGTTTTAAAAAGAGAAAATCAAAAATTAACACATAAAATGATTTTTCGACGATAACGGCATTCATCAAAATTTGAGAAAAAAATTTTTCTCAAAAAAAAATTCTAATTTAAATAATAAACTTTACCCGTCGACTAATTCCCAAATCATCGATATTTTCGCGAAATAATTTAATAATTAATACAAAAATTTAAATTTTAAAATTTTTTAAAAATTTAATTTTTCTATACTGCAGTTAAGTCCAAATGTAGCTATTCGATTTTTTTTGTTTTTATTGACTTTCTTGGGTCAAAAAATTTCAAAAGATTCGAATTTACAGATTATTAATAAAAAAGCTAATGAAAGTTCCTGAAAGGATAGTCAACAGTATACTGCACTTATCTATTGCTAGATTCATTTACTGATATTAGGACATTTTTTTGTCTTTAACGATTTTTCGGGTAAGTTTTTTTAAAATTTCTTTTAGGTATTTTAATTTTCTCTTAGTATTCCAAAATACAAATAAGCTATTTGAGCATTTTTTCTAGAATGTTTTGACTCAGGAAACGTGGGTTGTTAACGGTAATCCTCGGTCGTTATTTGTATTGGCCGTTTGATTTAAGACCTATTTTAAAAAACTTACCTTATTTCCTCAAAAACAAGCTCACTCAAATAAAAGCGGAAGGCTTGTATTTGAGGCAAAAAAAACCTTTTATTTGTGTTTTTTTCGATTCAAAAATTGTCTCGATTAGAAGATTGCTTTGTTTAAAATTTTAAATTCCCATAATTTTATAACAAATAAATTATCAGCAACATTATTTTTGTATTACTGTAAAAGATTCAAATAAAAGATCTTTGTTCTTTTATTTGAGTTTTTAAGGACCAAAATAAATTCAAACAGAAGGTCTTCAAAAGATAGCGACTCGATCTTGTATGTGAGGAAATACGGTAGTAAAATGTTCAGAAAAAATCAAGAATAGAATTCGAAAATTATTAGAGTTTTTTAAATCAAGAAGATGGTATCCTCGAAACCCAAAAAACAAAGTCGACAAACACGAATTCTGAAGTAAAAATTAAAACAAAACACCATTTAAAACCAATCAATAATATATACATTATAATGTTTGAGATACAAAACTAGAATCAGTAAAGAACTATAGTCAGAGAACTCTATCAAACATTCAGTTTTTAAGAAAGAATGGTTTTAAAATAAATAACGGGACGTTGTGGCGTCGTCGAAAATTAAATAAAAAAAAAGACTTATAAAATATGAGAAAAATATATCGTTTTGTAGTTCTAGACCTCTTCAAGGTGTGTCGTATCAGATTTAATATTGAAATTATTAAAGAAAATTATTGAGTCCAAAGTTTTCAGATTTCGAATAATTATGAATTTAAAAACATTAGGAAGAAGATGGGCAGATGATGAAATATTTAAGAAATTAAATGCTGAATATTTATTTTAATTTTTTAGCACTTTTATCAGCCAAAAGAAAAACATTTTGATAGCTTGATTTAAAAAATTTTATAGAAATTATTCGAAGAAATAAATCATAACATAAAAGAGTTCTAATTTTAAAGAATTTTTTTCGAAGTTTCAATTTAATTCCTTTTTTCAGACAAAGGGTTTTTTAATAATTACTAACTGGATATTATATATCAGAACGGAAACCTTTTCTAATTAGCTTTTATAAATAATATTAAAAATTCCATATTTGAAAATATTTAAAAAAATCCAGAAAATCAGGAAAAGAAAATTTAATTTTCTAACTATTAGATTTTAAAAAGCATCATGACAAAATCTTATTTAACAAGTAACTTTTTTTAGCATTTAAAAATTCGTTTTCAGTTAAATGGTTCTTACTAGGGTTGATCATCGAACAAGAATTTCTAAAACGATAAGCCATATCTTATACGATAGAAAAACTTGCTATACGATAAATATGATTTTACGGGTAAAATTCCATCTATCATATTAAAATTTAAATATTTAAATTCTATTATATTAAGACTTCATAATTTTAAAATATCTTTTTTCAGAAATGTTCTTTTATTGAGGAAAATTAATTATCGTTTAACAATTTTTTCTATCGCATAAGATATGAATTATCGTTTTAGAAATTCTTGTTCGACGATCAACCCCAGTTCTTACTATTAAATTTAAATTAATTCTATTGTTTTAAATTGAATTTCAGCCAAGATCTTTTTCTATACATTGGAATTTTATTCATTTTTTAATCAAAAAATTTTCATTAAATAGAACAGCATAAGTAAATTCAATATATTTCTTTGATATATCAAATCCAAGTGTCGACTCTTTTCTTCAAAGATTTATGATTTTTCAAAATTACTCATTTTAATCTTCATGAATTTTCTTGAATATATATGAGCGTTTATGAATTTTGATGGAATAATTTGAAAAGAAATAGATCATTATTTAATTATTTAAAACAAATAACTTCAAGGTCAGTTGCTTAAAGGTATCGCGAAGCTTGCTTCCTTCTTTCAGCAATGAAATAAAAAAGTTTTTAATTTGAATTAACGTCGGATTGTACTCGTAACCAAATCTTACCTGCAACCGTACTCAAAAAGAAAAAATATTTTAGGACGGGTGAGATTTATTCTAAAGCATAATGCATAAAGTCGTAATATAGAATTTATTCATACGCATTAAAAACGATAAATGCGACAATAAAATATACGATATATCAGTTTTCATATATATAAAATGTTAATCCAGCTTAAAAAACAATTTAAAAAACTGCAGTGCATCACGGTGAAATATTAGATCTAGTATCATCAGCGAAAAAGCATACTTGCTTTTTAAAAAGTTCTCTTTATAGCTTCATGTCATGCTGCCTTCTTAGGTTCAGCTTGTGATCAGATTCACTTTTTAATAAGGTTGATCTTCTTATGACATTAGGTCATCTTGTTTAACTCATTATAGCACATAAAGTTAGAGCATAAAGTTTCTGACTTTAGCTTCTAAATTTTTTCAATTTTTTCCAACGATAAAGGAATAAAACGATTTAAATCTGTAAAAAAATCTTTTTTATTTCTTGGAAGACCTACAAATTCTCTTGCTTTGGCGAAATAAATAACCCTCTGGAATAGGTGCAATTTTAAGACTTGGGTAACTTGGAAGTGGCCCATATCTCTGCAAAGCAATAAACCATGGTGGTGGTACTTTATCTGCATTCGAACCAGTAGGCATACCTAATGGAATTCTTAATTCATCTGTCAAATTACCCGTTTTTTTTCTCTTTTAATTTGGCTTCTACTCAGTCTCTTTAAAGATTATTGAACATGCGTGCCAAATGTTCTATTTCTTGCAAATGACACTAACTGAATATTTCTTGATAAGTGAGAAATTGTGAGTCCTTAATGAATTTTCATTAGAAGTTAAGTTTATATTTTGATTTTTTTAAAGATTTCGGCAGTTTAAAAGAATAATTCCGGATTTATTTTTTGGGAAAATATTTAGACCCTTCAACTTTTTACCATTTATATATTTATATTAAACCATATTCAAGCAATTTCATTTAGGCAAAAATTGATTTTAATTAAGTAAACTAAACCCTTTCAAAAAGCCTAGGAAAAATAGCAAAAACTTAATTTTATAAATTTTTACAATGTGACATGCGTGTGTGAATGTAATATCACTCATGTCACATGTTTTTTTAAGAGACTGGGTAGTTCCTTATCTTCATAATATAAATCACCATGAATTGTCATTTTTTGAATAGGCTTTGTGTGTCATTTGAAAAAGCATCATGTAATTTTCTCTCATTTTTTGTTTTAAACTTTTGTTTTTATCTTTATCCTGAACAGCTTCACGCATTGATTGAATGCCAATTCGTTTAATAAAATCGGGTAATTCAAATGACCCTAACGTCTGGCCGAGAGACTAAGTGTTTCAAAGCGGCTACACTTAACCAAGTTACTTAATTTTTCAGTGCCTTTTTCACGCTCTTCTTCCTCTATGTCTTCCATCATACGAGCTTTAAAACGCTCCAATTCAGCTGCTTTACCAGTAGCATAGGATTTTTTTTCATCCGAGTCAGATTTTTCAACCGTTACATTATTTGTCTGACTAAATTTAAAATGTTCAAAAATCCTAATTCGGCAAAATTTTTGTCAAGATGAACCTCTCCAGGAACAAGTTCTATTTCAATTTTTTCATCGTCATTCTTATCCTTATCTGATTCTTGACTTACGACTTTTTCAATGTTTTCCTGATTTTTTTGAGGTTTTTTCTTTATATTTCTTTTACGCTTTTGTTTAGAGTCTTTTTTCGAGTGGTTAGATATGAAATCAAATGTTTAATGAAATATTTATTGGATATTAATCCGGCACTAAATGTGTGAATTAGATCGAAAAATTCGAAAAATCAAAAATGACAAACGAATAAAACGATTAGAGATAGAGAATTTTTTCGCTTCGGTTACTTTTGCCACGATAAATTTGCCACACTTTCTAAAAGAATAAATTTATCACGAATTATGAAATTTTTATACTTTTCAAAAAAATCTTAAAAAAGAAATTTATCACGATTCAAAATAAAAATAAAAAAATAAAAACAAATAATTCCAAAAAATTAATATAATTGGTTTAATTTGTTTGTCTCGAAATGGAATTTTCTATTCAATATATTCCAAATAATAGAATTAATAAATCTATTGTTGACCAAGATAATCCAAATCATGATGCACATGACTTGTGTTTCAATGGTTTTTTGTTTAAACGTCATAGAATAAATAAGAATTCTATTAACTGGTTATGCTAGAATCCGAATTGTACTGGTTCAGTTACATTGTCAAAGACGTGTCGGTTACTTTTGTAACGAAACTTTTGTCACGATTCATGAAATTTTTTAAAAGAGTAATTTTATCACGTCACGTGATAAAAATTTTAAAAGTATTTTTCAAAAGCTACTTTTGTAACGAGAATAAATATATTTGGAATAATTGTAATATAATTGCTATAATTGGAAATATTAAATTGGAAAAAAATGATTATGTACCCAAGAGACATTTTTAAGGATTAAAAACAAGTTGCTTTGCTACAAGACTTATATAGGTCCAACTCAGACTCTTAATTTTGTATATTTTTCTCAAAAGACCCAAAAAATAGCTTTCATATGATTTTTGAAAATTGAAAAATTAGCAAAAAATTTACTTTGCCG
>NTPY01000672.1:3596660-3647120 GCA_002922825.1 Brachionus calyciflorus
CTTCAAAAATGTATTTTGGTTAAGTTCAATTTTTTTCAGTCTTCCATACAAGTCACTAAAGTCATCTCTTAGCTGTTTAACTGCATCAATCACTTCATCCATGTCTACTAATTTGTCATTTAGACGTTTTACACCATTAATCAAACGATCAGATTGATTTAGATGGTTAAAATTTGGTGGTGGCATGGGAGTTATTAAATTATTATTATTAATTAACATAATTTAAATTTTTGAATTTGATTTTTTCGACCGTCTGATCAACCGTTTTCGACAGTCTGATCAAAAAAGCCTATATCAAAATAGCAATATTGAAATGGCAAAAAAAATATTAAAATAATTCTTTCTTTATAAATTGTAAGTTTATAAAATTTTGATGTTTTTAACATCGTTAAAAAAGTAGTATCTACGAGGCAAGACATCAACACTTTAATACAAAAATCTGATTGAAAATTTAATAAAAAAACTTCAAGTCCTCACTCCTGCCACAAAAAAGCTTAACCCAAATAAAAAAATCAAATAAAAATACTTACATAAGAATTGCTTATAAATTTCATAGAAATAAATCAAAAATTGAAAATGATTGATTAGTTTTATTAGATGATAAATTATCTATATCTCTCATCAAAACAAAATATAAACTATTTTGACTGTAAAATATTTTGAGTGGTTTTATTGTCACTTTAGAGTGGTTTCAATGAAACCGACTTAAAAGTGGTTTTTACTTCACTTTATTGTGGTCTCCACTTAAAAGCGATGATCTCTACTTATTTGTGTTCTACACCACTTTTTTGTGCATAATCCACTTTAAAGTGATTTTATTATAATTTAACAATCCTAAAATAAAAGTTCAATTTTTTTTTAATTGAACCTAATAATTAAATATTAATTTTTACATTATAATTCAAATATTAATAACATTAATTAATACCGTATACCCTTGCGCGGTACACTGTAAATATTTTGAGTGGATTTTTGGAAAAAAAGTCACTTTAAAGTGGAGTTATCAAATTTTTTTGCATGCAATATGCAATAAGTGCATGCAATATATTGCATGCACTTAAACACAAGTTTTCGGGATGTACCCAGCAATTTGATTGGTTGAAAAAAAAATTAACCAATCAAATCGCTGAGTACTTCCCGAAAACTTGGGTTTAAGTGCATGCGACTCGGCGCAAGGTTATACGGTAAATCAGAATTAAACAAAAGAATCCAAGAGTCAAAATTTAGTTAAAATTTCAACCTATTCAAAAATTTTAACTAAGTACATCTTTACAAAATTTTCAAAGATTTTTTATTGTATTAATTAGTTTTAAACTTTGATTCTCTAAGAAGCGAATACATTTTTAAAAAGAAGATTATAGTTTTATTGAAGGACAATTAGGCAAATTTTTTGTTTTGAATTTTTATTTAAAAAGATTAGAACATTTTGATTCGGCGACTGAATAAATTTAAAAACTTCTATTAACATTACAACGTAAATTTTCGATTTTTATGAAATTACTTAAATATACAAGGTAAAGTCGCTTCGCTCCATGTAACTGAGCCGCTCAAAGTATTCTGATATTTAATTAATTTAATTTTAGAAAAAAAGATTCGTTTAAGAGTTTTTGAATTTTAAAATTTACAGATTTTTTTTAAACTGAGTCTATTAAGCGAGGTCGATGATGATTATTATGAAAGATAAATTTAGGTTAGAAAATTTTTTTAATAATTTTATATATATATTAAAGTCAAAAAATTTTGATTAAAAATCTCTGAAAATTACGTCCATATTCTAACTGAATTTACTTACTGTAAAGTATTGCAATCAAATTTTTAATTCCGTATTTCTTTGTTAATAATCATTTAGATGCAAAAATTTACCCGTTTTGATTGTTTAATTTTAATATTTAAATTTTTGGCTATTTTTTCTTTTAGCTGACTTCAATTTTCTATTAGTTTAGTCCGAAACTCATTTTAAGGCGCCGCGCTATCCGAAATCTTTTTTAGTAAAATTAAGACTTGATTTAAATTTTTTTGAATATTGTTTATATTTTATTTTGACTTTGTATAGAAACCCCAGGTTAGTTATATTCTTCGGTTAATTACCAATTGGTATTAAAAAAAAAATTTAAAACTCAGTGATAGGTACAACTCGAAGTCGAACCTTTAATAATAAAATTTTAACATGGGAGAGGTCTATTCGGTTGCTAGCATTATAATTAACTTTGCGTATAAACCCTCGCGTTTTTAGCATGGAAAAACGTAAAAAATGCAGTTTTATTCTAATCATGATTTGCATTATTTAGGAATTCGCATATTTTTCGTTTAATTATTCCTTTTCATTTAAAGTTTATTTAGAAATAAAGTTCTGAGAACGAGAAGATTAAAGGGGCATCGGAAAAATGAGATATAAAATATTTTATATATGAAAATAAATATTTTTATCTTTTATTTAAATTGAGTAAAATTATTCTTTTAAAAAAAAAATTTTAGTTTTATTATTTAAAGGAGTTTTATTATTTAATAAAATTTTTTAAGTAGTATTCAATTTGCTTTTTTGGAAAATTGAAAATTTTAAAGAAAATAAGAACAAATTTTTAACTAACTTAATTTATGCAAGTGCAAATTTTTTTCCTCAAAAAGCTCTGAATTTGGCCAAGTTTGGCATAATTTATGCAAGTGCAAATTTTTTTCCTCAAAAAGCTCTGAATTTGGCCAAGTTTCGCATAATTAGCCATAAATTATGAAATCAATTATTTTTTCCTTGAAAAAGCAAAAACGCAATAGACTGAGCCTACGGCTCAGTATTACATAAAAACAGAATGCTCTTTTTTAATGAAATGAAATGACTAAAACCGAGTAAATATGCTAGACTAAAACTCACGTCGAATAATACTTAACTTGAGAGCATTAATCTTTTTCTTGGAAAGAATCCAAATTTGTTGTTAAGACAATATATTTTAGCTAAAAAAAATAATTTATACAATATTTCAATTTTAATAAACAAAATTATTTCGTTGTTCCTCTTAGATCAATAAAAAATCTTTCATTAAAAATCTAACGTTTTTTAAATTAATTTTTTTTTAAATATTATAAAATTAAAAATCTTTTCCCTTAAATATCCTTTCCGACTACACTTTAAAGTGATTTTTGTAGTCACTCAAAAGTAAAAATAACTTTCACTTTTAAGTGAGGATCACTTTAAAGTGTAAAGCAAAAAAAAAATCACTCTAAAGTGATTTTTGTAGTCACTTAAAAGTGCTACCATTTTTTCGCGAATTCAAAAGTGTACTTATTTCGCTAGCGAGAAAATTCAACTTTTTTAAGAGACATCAAAAGTGTACTTTTTTCGCTAATTATAAATTTTCTATTTTTTTCGTTGCATTAATAAAGTTGTATTTTTTCTGTTTGTTTTTTGTTTAATCTGAAGCAAATAAAAAATTTTACTTAATTAAAAATGTCAAACTTTGAGTTTGTAAAAAGCAATTCTTTTAAGCCTGATCATTTATCTGAAAGCAATCTTAACAAAGATGGATATGAAGTTCTTTTCAATGATTTTTTGTTTGCTAGGAACAAAAAAAAATAAAACTTCGACTTATTGGATTTGCAAGCATCCAAATTGTACAGCAAGTTTAACCATTAGCCATGATGGTATTATTATCAACCAGTCTAAAGCCATACACAATTTAAAGTCCATTGATCAAGTACAAAGTCCAAAAGAAGTTCATCAACCGTTATTAACAATCGAAAAACTTGCATTAAATTTTACAAAAAAAGTCAAAGATCGATGTTCAAATGAAGACGTTGGTGCTTGTAAAATTTTTGAAGACGAGCAAAATAAACTTTTTCAACAACTAGCTACTGAAGAAGATAAGTATGAAAAAGCTAGCCTTATTCCTCAATTCGATAGAATCAAATCAGGTTTACAAAAACGTAAAATTTCTTTAAGACCCAAATTGCCAAACTCGCTTAAAACTACTTTAGTTGATGGAGTCTACACTAAAACATCTAATAATATTGATAAGTTTCTGATTTATAACGCTATTGACAATAAGAAACTAGTTTTTAATAATAGTAATTTCAGGAGGAACAAAAATACTGATAAGAATGCTAATGAATCAGATTCAAGTGATGGAGAAGATGATGATTGTGAAGACGAAGCTGAAAATACTGATGAAGAAATTGAATTAAATATTTTAAATAATAATTTTAAAAAATAGTGAGCTAATTGAATTAAATATTTTAAAAAATAATTTTAAAAAATTTCTAAGTTTTTATTACTGTTTTAATATATTTTATGAGGACTTTGTTTAATGTCTAGAAAAAAGAAAATATTATTTTAAAAAAATCTGAAATAAAAATATGCCTTATTTTATGAAAAAAAGATAAAAAAATTGAATACAGTGCTTCTACGAAAAGTCCAGAATGGGTTTTTTTACGTAATTTTACGTAAGCTTACCGGCTAAAATTTACGTAAGAAGAGGTAATCTTACGTAAGCTTACGTAAAATTACGTAAAAAAACCCATTCTGGACTTTTCATAGAAGCACTGTATTTGAGATTTATTTAATTATGTGACCAAAATAAAATTGAATATGTGACCATTTAATTATGTGACTTGTATTTTAGTGATTGAATAAAATCTAAAAGTAATTTTTTTTATTAATTATATTATTTCTAATCTTTTCATAATTCGTAATGAATATTATTGAATATACATGTTTATTCACATTTAATTGCTTCTTTAAAACTATTTTGGTTCGTTACATGAATCAATTGCATATCACAATTTTTATATTTGACACTGCATTTTGTTATAAAATTGTATGATATCGACCGAATTAGAAAAAATGTATTTGGTGCGGAGTTAAAAACCTGATTTTGAATTCATTGCATGCGCCATCAGTCAGAAACACTTTTCAATTGCGAAACGGTGATCAGCGTCAAATAAAGCATTTTAAAAGCATGATGAAACGAAGAAATTAGAGCTTTATTTTGACTATGTTTTTAATTTGAAAAAAAATCTTAAAACACAAATTATGCAGTGAAAACAACCATCGCAAACTAAAGTACGTGAGTTACGTTTTACAAATTTACGAAAAAATGTTCTAAAAAATCCAAATATTTAAGAAATGTAATTTAAAAAGGATAAGAAAAACCCAGTATGTGTAGAATTTAAGTAAACCGAAACATTATTATAAAAAAAAAAAAAAAAAAAAAAGAAATTCGCTTTTTCTAATAAAATTCGGTTAATTTCACTAAATTCTAGACAAAATAATCCTTTAAAACTTACCAAAACCTATTTATATGTTACAAAAATTTGAGTATAATAAAGAAATTCGCGAAAATTAGAGAAATAAATAGTTTTTAAAAAAAGTTAATGGAAAATTAGGATTCCTCAAGTTCAATTGCCCCCAGGAATTTAGGAATATTTGTAAAATTTTAAGAATTATCAAATTTCGAATGTAATTCGGTATTTTTGGGTCAAAACAAAAATGCACGGAATCAACTGGGTAATGATTTTATGAGCATAATTTAATGTTAAAATTTCATGGGGGGTGTAAAGTACAAAAACCCAAAAAACACCCGGGTGTTTAACTTTTAAAACCTTTTTATGCAAAAAACTACCTAAAAGAGATCATATGAAAATTCAAAAATAGTTTTTAAAAACTAGAAAAAAAGACGAATTTTTTGATATATAGTAACCCATAATCGAAAATCGATTTCCCAAAAAAACACCCAGGTGTTTGTTTTTATAAAAAATGGGGGGTGTTTCTTTTTCAGGTATCCTATAACTCTGGGAAAGTTCAAACTTTCAAAACTCCTTTTTATGCAAAAAATACCAAAAAGAGAACATATGAAAATTCAAAAATAATTTTTAAAAACTAGATAAAAATTATGATTTGGTGCACCTTAATATTTTCGAACTGTCTTAAGTAGGTGAAAAGACAACAGAATGAAAGCATAAATAAAATTCAAGAACTTATTTTTGACTTTTATTAATATAAAACGAGAGGAAGCAAGAGTTATTCAAAGAGTGTTAGACATGAAGTACATGTATAATATACAGAGATCACATAAAGGATCACATAGAAAACAGCTAATTAAATTTCAAAATAAATTCCGAAAAAAAATGAGTAGTTTAATTTTTACATTTATTTTTTTCCATAGGAAAATTCAAATTTAAAATTCTATCCGAAACATTTTTACGGTGCGGTCTACGGGTTGGTACGACTCGGTACGAATATAGTTCCCCGTTTATTAATTACTTGTGCTGTATCACAGGCAAAAGATTAGATAAGAGCGATTCCATAAACAGCAAGGACTGATGAAACAAAGTTATGGGTCTGTAACTATTAATGATGATGATGATGACAAATGATGATGACAAACAAATTTTTGGATTCACTTTTGATAAAAAAAAAAGCACATGTTTATGCCTATATTTCCCAAAATTTTAAATAACTTTGAGTTTAATTTGATGGAAAATAACAAGATTATCTTTAAAAAACATAATTTTTTTATTTGCTCGGTCGGTTTTTTCATTTAATAGATTTGATTTTTATCATCAATAAAAGAAATTTTTCATTGAAATTATATCAATTTTTTTAAGCATCCTTTAAGTAATCTTTTTTTCAATTTTTACCATAAAAAAAAGCAAAAAGAAAAGTATAAATCAGTATTTATTTGTAAGTTATTTAGAATTTCTAAGAGTCGAAAGCAATTTAGTTTTTTTTGCGATTGCAATTATATTTTACGCCATTGAAGAACGTAATTACTTAATCCAAAACTGAATTATTATTTTTCATGCCTATTAATTTGACATTTTATAATAAACCCAATATAAAGAGTTTATTTTTGGCATTATAATTAAGTCATTATGATTTCTGAAAGACTAGAAATAGTCGGAAAAGAATTTGTGAAAAAAAAGAGAAGCTCTTCTTTTCCTAAAATATAAATAAGTTTATCGTTTTTATAGTGTGATTGACTGGAAAAAAATTCAACTATACATTACATTTTTCTTCCAATATCGAATGCAATTTTATAAAATATGAATAATCATCAAAATTATTTTTCTCCATGATTAAACGTCTTGAATTTGGAAGAAGAATTCTTTTTTTTTTTAATAGATCTACGTTTTTTTAAGGTTTTAAAAAAATAATAGAATTTTATAATAGAACAGTAGTGAAAACTTTTTAAATTTTTTGTTTAAGTTTCATTATCAAATAAAATAAAAAAACACATAAATTTCGCATTAACTCCCGTTGCTAGAGTGCGATAATAGACAAAAAGAAATTTTTTAATACAATTTTTAGCATTTTTTTTATTCTTATCTAAGTCTTAAAATTGGTGGGATTTTTTTTGCGTTTTGACAATTTTTAACGTCGTAGAAAAAACAATAGAATGATAGCAAAAAAATATAATTGTAAGACTAAATGAATTTTTATGAATTTCATTTCCGGGTTTTCGTTACCTAATTATTTTTTTTCTATTTATAAAAAAAAAGAAGAAGATCAGTTTTCAGGAAACTTTTTTCGGGATACAAAAAAAAAACATGTAAAATATTCATTAAATATTTTATTCAAATTTTTTTTATGAATTTTAAATCTTAAGCTAGAAAATGAATATTTTACTTAGACACAATGGTTTTTTTAGAAAGCTTTTATCACTTTTTGTTGTTGTTGAAAATTCTTTCATCTAGTTAGTCTTCCATTAACATAAGGATTCTTTTATAATTATGTTTTTATTTAATGTTATTGTTTAGAGTTAATGCTTTTTATAATTAATAAAACATTTTCATCCTTTTTTTTATAAGAATAGTTTCAAAAACTGTCGAAAAATTATTTTAGATTGAGTTTTGCATTTAAAAAAAATTAAAATGTTCTTATCTTTTGACAATATTAGTCTACCTATTTTATTTAAGATTAAAGAATATAATGTGTGTTGGTTCGAGATCGTTGACCTCAAGTTTTTGATATAATAACAAACCTAGTTAAATTAAGGGTCCAGCTTCAAGTCCCCATTCCATAAAAAAAAATCATCCAAATGAAAAATTCAAAAAATTAATATTAAAGATTTTTCGTTGGAATGTTTGTTTTTTTTAAATTTATTTAATGAACTCAGCGTTTGCCGTTTTGGTAAACCATTTAAGGAAAAATTAAAACATCAGTCTTTTATTTAAAAGTTTAAAAAATTGAAAAAAAATAATTTAAAAAAAAAATTTTATCGAGTTTAAAATTAAATCATTTTTAACATAGCATAGAAATCTCTTGTAATTTTCAAAATAATTCTTGCTTATTCTTTGAAAGTCATCAAAAAGGACTTCGAATTGTTCATTTTGATTTTATTTGGCATTTTTGCTGTAAGAAATATTAAGATATCTTATTCTATCTTTAATAATAGGGAGTTTATCTAAAGAGTCTAATTCGTCTGATGAAAACTCTCTAACTACACCATTTTGAATGGTTTGTAGTTGAGAAAGGTGATTTTTAGATAAAAGCGAGTAAAAATGAACGATGAATAATCAAGTATTGACCTAATTAGTATTAGTGCTTTTCTATAAACCCCATAATTTTTTAGAAATAATTTCAAGACTATTTAATATATTTGTACATTTTTTCTTAGCGATATTGACATGTTTTTGAAAAGTAAGTCTTTAACAAGGTAGAGTCGCTTCGCTCCATTTTTCTGAGACACTCAAAGCACTCAGAGATTAAAGATGTTTAATTTTTCGAAATAAGGTATGTTAGAGTTATTTAAATTTAGCTATTTTTGAAATTATTTAATCATTGGAGCTTGTCCTTATGCTGAAAAAGTTTGATTTAACAAGTATTCTATTCCATTTATAATAGATTTTTAATGTCTATATTAAATGAACTTTTTTTAGCAGTGTTTAAATGGATCTACGTGACTTTTTTTTCTAAACAAAATTAACATAACTTTATCTATTTTCTGGAACAGTCAATTCTCGTTAATCCGACTTTTTCGAAAGGAACAATTCATGACCCGAGTTGATTTTGTTCGATTTAACGAATTAGATTTACCTGGAAAGTAAGATTGGGTAGCCAACATTTTTCATTTATTATAAAAAATTTCGTCATATCGAAAATCGGATTAACGAGAGTTTATCATATTTTGAAGAAAGGCGTTAAATTTTGTAGCAATTTTAAGCTAAAAAGAAAAAAAAGTATTATCAAATTGAAAAATTAAAAAGAAGGAAATTTAATGAATTTGACAGCCCCTATTTTATAAAATTATAATTTAATATTAAAAAGGAAAGAATTTCTTTTTAAGATATTTATATTATTTGTAATACCTTTATATTTATTAAATCTTTTTTTTTATGAAAAGCTAGAACTCTGGTCAAGTTTGGAATATTTTTTTTCATAAATATTCAGAAGAAAAATCTTTTTTTTATGAAATTATGTTAAAATCTTACAGTACAATCCGAAACAAAGTTAACGAAAACATAAACAATTTTTAAACTGAGCATACACAAAACCGACACAGAACCGAAACAAAATCGACACAAAACCATTTTAAATGTTTCTGTTTCGGTTTGTTTTTGTTTCTGCTTTGGTTTTTTGTTTTGTTTTGTGTATGTTCTGTATAAACAGTGTTTAAACAGGTCGTTAACTTTGTTTTGGAATAATTTACTGACCACTCATTTTCAATAAATGGAAAATTTAAACCGATTGATCTTTCGATTAGTTTGATAAAATTTTTTTAAACTAATTTATTTTTTTTATTTATTTAATTGATTTAGCCTCATAGGCAAATTTAAAAAAAAAAAATTTTATAAAAAAGAGTATAAAAAAAAGTATAAAAATATATGCACAAAATAGATAAATTAAATAAAAATTACTTATAAAAGTCGACTTTTAATAAATCATTTAAAATTTTAAAGAAATGAAAATAACACTGATTGTTTATCATGCTATCTTTAATTAGGATAATTACATATTTTATGGAGTCAACCAATCCAGCATTATTTTTAAAAATGTGATCGATTATTACTAACGAAGTCCTAGGATTATATTCCAATATATCGATATGAATCTTTTTTCCAACGTTTAGGAGCTGCTTACAAAAAGAAGTGTTTTTTTGATCAAAATTTGTATAGTGGTCCTTTAAAAAAACCAAAATCTCATTACAGATTCCATTTTGTCGAATTTGTTTAATGAAAAAAATTTTATGCTTTAGGTACATTTGTTCAATAGTCTCAATATTAACTGCTTCAAGGAGAGCTCTAAATCTTGCAAATTTTTTAATTCCAAATGCTCTTTTGAGTAAAAGGTTTTGTCGTATATCTATCTCACTGATTTTTTTTTCACCAATGAATAATAGATCTAAGTAATACCTAAAAGTCGACTGACAAAATTGTTTATAAAGAAAACCAATTACCTCAGGGCTAGACATTTTCGACTTACATCCCAAGCCATAAAGCGAGTAGAAGCTTTTCTCTACTTTTTTCCATTTTTGTTCTAAAAATTCAGCTACAAATTCGCTATTTCCGATAGGAAGACCAAGATATTCAACATTTTGAACATTTGGTATGTTGGCATTATTAAGGATAAAGTTAGGAAGACTATTATTTTTTGCTTTATGAAGAGTTAAAGCCGCCGATTTATTTGTATTAAAATCTATTTTCCAATTCTTTGAAAAATCTTCACATATATTGAGTAGTATTTGACAATGCCCTTCTGATGGTGATAAAATCAAAATGTCATCACAGTAGGCTAAGATCGAGAGGTTGATACCATTAATATTAGCACCTAGATCAAGGGCAGTACATTCTTTTAAAAGATCGTTCATAAAAAAATTAAACAAATGTGGAGATAAAATACCTCCTTGCTTAACTCCCTCACTTGTGTTTATTAAATCACTAATTTGATCCTCATATTTAATTTTTATCTTTGAGAGACTGTAATACTTGAATAGAATTCTCCAAATAGGATTTGGAACATTGTTTAAAAGTTTATAAAATAAACCATCTCTCCATAGTTTATCAAATGCCTTACTAGCATCAAGAAAAACTAAGTTTATTTTTGATCCACTATGCCTATAATAATTGATAGCTTCATTTGCTAAAAAATATGCATGTTTACACGATATATTTTTTTTATAACCGAATTGATTAGGATGAATTTCCTTAAAACAGTCAATCTTTTCTAATAAAAGCGCCTCAAAAATAGACGCCAAGGAAGTCGATACTGATATTGGTCTAAAATCACCGGGATTTTCCATTTTTCCTTTTTTTGGAATGGGAGTCACCACAGAAATATTAAATAAATCGGGTAAATAGCCAATACTAATACAAGAATTAAAAAACCATGTAAGTAACGTCAATAGATTCATACATGAAGCATGTATGTAAAATTCGTTACACAAATTATCATAACCTGGAGCTTTATTTTTTTTAAGTTTAGCCAATATCTTTCCAATATCGTCTAATACGAATACGGGGTCGAATTTTTCATCTTTGATATTTTCAAAATGTTTATCTACGTCTGTTCTTATTGATTCATGACTTGCAGTGTTTTCTTTTCCGTTATGAGAAAAAAGGTCTTCATAAAATTTCGAAAAATCTTCAATTGGAATTTTTTTCGATGATTTATTAATACGTTTTCGTTTATTTCGAAAGCGTGATATTTTTCTCCAAAAAAGGCGACTATTGTTATCTTTTAATTTTAAAAGATCTAAATTTTTCTCTTGTTCCTCTTTGAACGTTTCTAAACGGATTAAGGTTCTGAGTTTTTTTTTGTTCATGTTTATCAATGACCTCAGTGTAGAATTTTTAAATTCACTTATCTCAAATTCATTATATAAACGTGTCAGTTCATCAGAAATATTTTTAATTTCTGGACTTTTATTATTTAAATACTTCGTACTTAACTTAGAGAATTTTTGCGTTTTATTTTCACTTTTTCGTGCAGCTTTTAGAAGAATCTGAGGTAGTTTGTTATTAATTTTTTCTATTTGTTCCATTACCTCATTTTATGATTAATGCACTCGATTCTAAAATCATTTCTAGATCTTTAGATACTTTTACTTTATATTTCTCAATGAATTCGGTATTTCTCCAATTAAAATTATGAAAATTCCTAAATTTAGAAGCCTCTTCTTTATAAATATTACCTCTTACTATTAATTCACAAAAGATTGGGTGATGATCACTTAAATTACAGGGGTCCAAGTAAGTATTGAAAGATTTAACTTCTGTTAACTCATTCCTTCTAAAAAGTATATGATCTAATCTAGCTAAGGATACAAAGCTGATAACAGTGCAAAAAAGTAAAAATTTTTTAGTAAAAATTTTATTTCTTTTTATTTCAATACGGTAAATATGAATTTGTTACTAAAAAGAAAAATTTACTGAGAAAAAATCTCTTAGGAAAAAATTACTGTTTTATTTTGTTTCGATAGGAAAAAATTACCGATATTATTAGTTACTAGCAGATAAAATTACTGTTATAATTTGTTTCAATCAGAAAAAATTACTGATATATTTAGTATCTATAGGAAAAAATTACTGGAATAATTTATTTATATGAGAAAAAGTTACTGATCAAAGATTTAAGAAAAAGAGAGATTTTATTATTATATTTTGAAGATTTGACAAAATATTTTTTAAATTTTAGTTCAAAAGATAATTTTTAAAATTTAAAAAAAATCTAATCAAATTAAAATTATACAAATAAAAAAATATAAAATTATAAATTTACAGAATCGGGTCTATGTTTTTTAAGAAATCTAATGAACACTATTTTCTTCTTCTAATCTTATACGCTTGATAATATTTTTTGGAGCTTGATCAAGACTTTTTTGCTAATTCGCTTCCTCGAGTTTGAGGCACCATGACTTGACCAAATGTTTGAACTTCAATGTCTATTCCTTCATTTGAAATAGACATTGAAGTTTCACTTCACTTGTAATAGAAGCAAAGCGCTTTGATATTATTTTTTCTTTTTCTTCTCTTTCTTGTATTCTCTTCAAACATTTAACTTAAGGTCGTATTTAGCTTGATTTCTTTTAATTGTTTAATTAAATATGTGTATTATTAAAAACAAAACAGTTTTTTCCCCAACAGCTAGAACAGGGTAAATTTTTCCGAAAAGTAATTTTTTCTAATTTTTTAGAAAGTAATTTTTTCGTTAAATTGGACTAAAGTAATTTTTTCATATTTTCAAAAAAGTAAATTTTTCCTTAATTTAGAATAAAGTAATTTTTTCGCATTTTTAAAAAAGTAAATTTTTCCTTAATTTAGAATAAAGTAATTTTTTCGCATTTTTAAAAAAGTAAATTTTTCCTTAAATTAGAAAAAAATAATTTTTTCCTAAGTAATAATTTCCCAGTAAATTTTTCTGATCAGTAATAAATTACTAATAATCTTCAATATAGTGGCAAATTTATTTCTAAAAAAAAAATTAATTTTCCAGTCTCAAATTATGAGATAAAATTATTTAATGAAAGTTAATTATTAAAAAAATAGACTTAAAAATTAAGAAGTTTACGGATTTCTAATGAAAAAAAAATTTGGAAAAAAAGCAATTACGCAAAACTCAAGAATTTTTCTTTTAAGTTTACTGATAAGACAAGATAATAAGAAATGAAACTTATGCCAAAACTTTTACTGAAAGACGTCAATAGATGTATCGGTAGACCAAAATTAATGACGTCAGATTATGTCAAATAAAATGTAATCATTTTCAAAAATTATTTAAAACCATTTTTTTTTTTCAACTTATTCTGTTGAATTTCCAGCAATAACAAAAAATGAGGTTTCTTTAATTAATAGCATCAAATTATGTCAAATAAATATTCTAAATGAAAATACTTAATGCAATGAATTCTTTTTATAAATATCAGAAAAAGAATTCTTTTTTTTCTTTAAATTGATTACAACTAGAAATTAATGCTGCAAAATTTTTAAATTCATTTTACTCTAACTATGTTTAACTATTTTTGCATTTTTAAAAATGATAAAAATTTTGCTATGGGTTCTCTTTTTAATAAAAAAAAATTGATTAAATTCTTACATAATCGTTTTTTTATGACAAATCAAAGTAAAGTCTTAAAAAATGTTATTTCTTCTTAATTCATTTCATTAGAATTCTATTAGAAAGTCGAATTCAAGTTTTCAAAGCGGCGAAAATTCCAATTTAGTTAGGAAATATTCTGGTATTTTTTTTCTTAATTATAAATATAAATTACTGCAATTCTATGTCGAAGCGTACCGCACCAGTCTGCCAACATATTAATACAATTTAATTTTTACAACAAAAATGATTTTTATCTCTTATTTTCTAATTTTAGTATTTATCGTTGGTAGACTGGTACGGTACGGCGAAGACATAAAATTGATAGAAAAGCAGTATTTTACCGTAATCCTCCATTTTTAGTACAAGGTACAAATTGTTCTTTTCGGTTTTGTACCATGGAACAATACACTAGTACACATCACTAGTAGTTTCTAATTTTTTGCAAGGAAAACATTAGTTAAAAAAAAAGTATCTTAAATCTTAATTTAAAATTAATTTATAAAATAATTTTTATGATTTTGAAAATTCTATTTTTAGATCATGGAATAAAAAGTATGTTTTTCCATGAGAAAATAAAATTTTCTTTAAAAAATAAAATTCTATTTTTTTCTATTTTTTTACAAGTGAAAGTAAACTTATACTTTACTTCATCTTTATTACGCTGGTTTTATGAATATTCACTTAAGTCAAATCGATTTTTCATTTCAAAAATGACTTTAAATGTAAAATTAAACGCTACTTCTAAATCTTTCGAAAAAGATTAGATCTTTAAACAAATTAGAAAAAAAATTTCATTAGTTTTTAAAAATCTTTTGATTTTTGTTGAAAACCCTATAAAGAGATTTAAAGTTTTTTTTTTAGACAAAATTTAGCAACATGAAACGATCTTATTAGAAGAAGGATGAAAAATGCATCAGATAATTGCATGAAATCTAACGACTTTGAACTAGTCATAGAAAACTGGCTTGATGAACATAAAGGCTGGTTTTCTTCATATGCCCTTGATAAACTCGATATGTACACAGTTGAAAAATGGCTAAGCCTAAACGGTCTAAAAATATGCAAATGTAATGATGAGAACCCTACAGGACGAAAATTTTTATACCCAAAAAGAAACTCCATACCAAGCTCTTTGCTCACTAATTGTTCTATTCTAAATCAGAATAAAGATTTTAGTAAATTGTATAAAAAAAGTTCCATAACTTCTTCCGTTCGCATACCGTTAAAAGAAAATAATTTTAATACCAGAAGAATTTCAAATCTATCTGTAAATAATAATAATAATTTTAACGATCATTTAAGATCGACATCTACGAGTTGTTTAATAAGAAATCGTAAAATTCTTCCAGGTTTAAATAAACAATCAAGTGAATTAAATCTAGAGCTTACAATTGAATCAAATACTGACAAAAAAATCAAGAAAAATTCAAATGAAAATTTAAGGCCTAGATTTGACATAGATGTTCCGAGTGAGGAAATATTATCACCATCTTCGAATACATTCGATTTTTTCATGAATAAAAAAAATAATTTTTTTCACAAAAATCAAGTAACCCCACAAGATCCCACGTCGACCACTTCAAATTTACTCAAAATACTCATCAAATCTAAAATTAAGCTTCCATCTTGTTTTTATAAAATTAGTGATACAGACAAGTTGAAGTTACGAAAAGAAAAAAATAACGATTTTGAATTCTTGTTGGACTTAATTAAGGATACTTTAAATGAGCTTAATTTGTCTGGTATAAGAGAACGTATTTCAAATAATTTAAAAATTTTAGTCAATTGTGAACAAGTATTTGTTTATTTAGTTGGTAAAAATCGTGAACGATTAAGACCTGTAAACTCCTCGTTCTTTAATGATGAGATTAAAGAAAGAGGTAAAATAAAAACAGAAAATTTTGTCTATGATAATGAAGCGGATTTTTTATCATGCTCAAATTTGATTGAATATGTTGCTCAAAGTGGTAATTTTGTAAATATACCTGATGTTAATCAAGTCAGTTGAATTGGGAATGAAAAAAATTTTACAAAATATAATTACTAAGAATTTTTTTAAGGACCCTGGTTTTATTTCAAGTGCCGATAGAAATCATGGTTGTATTACAAAATCAATATTGTGTATGCCAATTAAAAATTTAAATAATGAAGTAATTGCTGTTGTAAAGTTAATCAATAGATTCATTCAAAATGAAAATGAAATATGTCAATTTTATGACTGTGACATTCAAGTATTTTAAAATTTATTTATAATTTTAAAATCTAAAAATTTTTTCGTTAACCTTGTCGTTCTTTTAGCTTTAAAAATTTAAAATGATCGCCCAGGAATAAATTCTTATTTAAGATCTTATAAGATTTCACAAGATCTATAATCGATTCAAGATCTGAGAAAATCTTATAAAATAAGAAAATTTAAGAAAAATAAATCTTATATAAGCTTAAAAAATCTTTAAAAAAACTTACAAGATCATATACCGAACGTTCTGTTGCCGAAACTATAAGACCTTAAATCAAGATCTTGATAAGAATCTTGACCTGATCTTAAATAGAACCTTATTAAGATTTAGCTCCTGGGGATCCTCATTAGTAAACCGTTTAAAAGTTATTGTCAATCTCTGAGGCCGCGTCAAAAATGATCCTATCGATTTTTGATTATTTTATTTGATTTTTAATGCGATTGCAAATTTTTTATGCATTTTTGGTAAGGTTTTTGCTTTTTACGTTTTAAAAAAAGCCTCCTGGGCGTATAAACGTTGATTCTCTTTTTTTTTTTTAAATTTTGAATCTTAGTATTTAACTCTTGACTTTTTCTTTCTTATCCATTCATGTTTTTTTGTTCAGATAATTTTTCTATTGATTAATTTTTGATGAAGCATTTGAAATACACTATCATAAAATGTCTAGAATTTTTCTATTATTAGGCATCTTAAAGTGTTTGATTTTTTATTGTTAAAAAAAAACAAAAAACTTTAACATGTCCTATTATTAAACTTACTTATTTTTTTATTTTAGCTATTAAATGAATATTTAAAATTTTGTGGTATATCAATAGCCCATGCCCAACTATTTGATCTATATGCAAGTGAATATGAACGAAATAGATCGTTACTAGAAGTATTACATGAAATATTTGAGCAACAAACTAATATTGACATAATACTTTTTCGTATAATGCAAAAAGCTCAAGAGCTTTTGAAATGCAAAAGATGTTCTATTTTAGGTATTTTTTCTTAGATAAACATTTTGTAAAAAAAATTTTTATAACTGTAAAAATAATTTTTGTTAGTCCTTGTCGACAATGAAGATCAAGAAAATTTAAATGTGCGTAAGGCGTTTGATTTATTTAAGAATGGTGATAATCCTGATCAGCGGCGGCAAAGTGTCGAAGATGATGATGGAACTAAAATATCTCGCTATTTAGCTGAGTATGTAATAAAAACAGGAGAAAAGGTGAATTTAGCAGATGCTTATTTGGACGCTAGATTCGACCCTATAGTCGATTCAGCATGGAGACAAAAAACAAAAGGTTTACTTTGTATGCCTATATTTAATCGTGAGAGATGTGTTATTGGCTGTGCACAAGTATCAAATCGAATTGATAATTCACCATTTGATGAAAATGATGAGCAATTATTTGAAGCGTTTGGAATATTTTGTGGTTTAGCAATTAATAATACATTAATCTATCATGAATTGGAAAAAAGTATGGCTGAAAAGTCAGTTGCTTTAGAAGTTTTATCGTATCATGCAACATGTCCGAAAAATGAAGTTAATTTATTTATCGATAAGAATTCAAAGGAATTAGATTATTATTCTAAAGAAAGTCTTCGGTCCTATTCATTCAATGATTTTTCTTTAAATGTTGATCAAATGGTTTTAGCTGCTTTTGAAATGTTTAAACAATCAGGCCTTATGAAAACATTCCAAATAGACAAAAGGGTATAATTTATTTGACTTTTTTTTTTTTCATTTAATATTAGTTGGGTTTTGCTAAAACTCATATCGGCGCTTTGCTGTCCTGAAATTAAACTGATTAAAATATTTTTCTTTAAAAATGCGGAATATTGAGTGAATTGACGTAAGATAAAATCATGCTGATTTCGAATTTTTAAGAATTTATTTAAAACGATTTTTAAGATTTTACGAAAATAAAAAGATATTTTTTATTTTAGTACTAAAAACTGTTAAATTATGAATCTAACTTTTGTAGGCCTCTTGATACTTTTTTATATAGCTTTTATTGTAACTTTACTGATTTGCTTACAAATTATAAGATTAAAAAGTTAACGATTAAAAAATTAAAGAGCTTATTAACGAAAAACATTCAAAATTAAAACAATAACTAAAAATTTATATCATTTTAGAACGCTCATAGTCTCCTTTCTCATTTAAAAAAAGATAAAATTCTTAAATTGTTTAGTTCCCAAGATACCTTTAAAGAAAGATTTATTATTGTTGTTTAGTTAGTACTATATAACTATAAACACGAACTAGTGATGATCAACTTTCAGCTGATCTCATGCTGAAGAGAGTGATCTTCATTAATATAAATTATTAAATTGATTAAATTTTCAAAATAGGAACAAGATATATCAAAAATTCTAATGGATTCTGATTAAACTCATCAAATTACACTAGAAATCAGTATTTTTTTACATTTAACATAGGTCAAATATTCACTGATCGAAACTTTATAACATAAATATATTATTTTGTAGATCTAGACCTTCTCTAGCTTAAATGAAATTTATTTTTTGATTTGAAAAGTGTAATATCCCTAAAAAACATTCAGGTGAAAATTAGATAAAAATATTTTTGCATAAGGCACCAATTTTGCTGCACCTGCTAGCCAAGTCTGCGAAAAATTGTGCAATTTTAATTAAAATTTTAGGCTCTTTTTGATAGTTTTTTACGCGCAAATTTGCAGTGAATTTAGAGATTTTCGCAATTTTGCATTCAAAATTTTTTTTTCTGCAAATTTGCACTAAATTAAAAACGTAATTAAAATTGAACAATTTTACTCAAAAAGTAATTTTAAGAGATTTGCAGAGTGATTTTTGCAGTAAAAAAAAAAACAAAAAACTTTAACATGCCTTATTCTAAGAAAAATCTGTTACCAATTTTTCTTTTGGAAATAAAAAAATTGTTGCGTATTGCAACAAACTTGGTTATGTTTTTTCAAGAGTCATTTTTAGCAAATTAAAATCGCAAAGTGAATATGATATTATGATATTACTTTGCTCATAGAGTTTAGTCAGCTATATTCATTTATAACAAACTTACCTTTGTCAAAAAAGACGCAGGTAAATCATGATTATTTTAATATTTTTTATAAAAAAGACATTGATGCAATGGTTATTGACAGTACGCAAAAATTACAGAGACCTTGAGTACCATAATTGGAGTCATGCATTTAACGTTTGTCAAACAATGTTTTCAATTTTTGAAAATTCAATTATTTCTAATTATTTGAATGATCTAGAAAAATTAGCTCTTATTGTTGGTTGTCTATGTCATGACTTGGATCATCGAGGTACAAACAATATGTTTCAAGCAGAGTAAATTTAGAACAAAAAAAATCAAAAAATTAAATTAAAATTTTTAAAATAATTTAGGAGTCATTCAGCACTTGCTCAATTATATGGTACTAATGGAACAATGGAAAAGCATCATTTTAATCATTGTGTTATGATTTTGAATACACCTGGCCACGATATATTTTCCCATGTAAAGCCTCAAACTTACGAGTTATTAATAAGTTATATAAAAGAAGCCATTTTGGCAACTGACCTTGTGGAACATTTTTCGTAAATTTTATAACTTATCTAATTATTAAAAAAATGTTTTTTACTTATTCAAATGATATAGAATTAGAAAAGATTTTGAAAGAGCCACTAAATCCAATGGAACAAATTGGTATGAAGAACCATATAGCAACTTATTACGAAAAATTCTAATGACATGTAAATATTATTTTAAATGAAGTGGGTAAAAAATTTTTATTTTATTTATGAAAAGGTTGTGACCTTGCTGCTGTCTCAAAACCATGGGACATTCATAAACGAGTTGTTGATTTGGTCACGAAAGAATTCTTTGCTCAAGGAGAAAGAGAACGTCTAGAATTAAAAATAGAACCTAATGTAATTATGTTTTTTTTTTCAAAAAACTTTAACTTTTTCGCTTTTGTTGAAAAATAATATCAACTAATTTTTAAGTGAAATAATAAAATTTTTTTTTAAAATTTACATATTAATAGGAAATGATGGACGCTCGTCGCTCACATGAACTTCCAAGACTCCAAGTTGGTTGGATAGATAATGTATGCCTACCGCTTTATACGGTAAATATATTATATCTATAATCAAAATTTTTTAAACTTTTAAAAATTCTTTTTTTTTTTCAAGAATGTTTCCTACATCTGCAAATCTTTTGAAGAGCATTTAGAAAGAATTGAAAACAATCGTAAAAATTGGTACCAACTACAAGATCGACCAAACAAAGAAACAAAGAAAATACTACCAAATTGCTAATACCCAAAAGAAAATAATCTTTAGTCAAATTTCCTTCCAATTATACATATTTATATATATATATATATACCTTTAAATTAAATTAAAATATTTGTTGGTGTTTGATCGGTTGAAATTTATTTTTAAAATAATTTTATCGGTATTTTGGGTTTAAATAAAATTGAGTAAAACAAAAAAGAATAATCTTTGATATTTATTTTTACGCTGTGGCTTTTAATGTTTGTCTACGTTTAACGTCCCAATTATAGACTCTGGCCATATTGACTTCAGTGGTTGTTATTTGATCCCTTAAATTTTTTTTTAATTTAAAAAAATTAAATTTTAATTCAGCTTTAATTTTTTTTTAATACTTTAAAAAGTCCAAATCACTATCGGTTTGTTCCATTGATTGATTAGCTTGTTTTAAATTTTTAGTCAATAAATCATCAGCTTGCTCTAAGGTATATTCTAACATTACATTGGCACCTAACCATAAACCAACTTTATCCGATGGAGGTACTTCAGCCCGAGCGTATAAGTTATGTGCTAAGATAAAATCAGTTTCTACAGTTTTTTCATTTTCTTTATTTCTTTTGAGCAATTGTATCATATCTTAAAAATTAATTAGATATTTTTTTCTAAAAAAAAAATACGTTTTTTTGTATCTTACCTAATGACATTTTGATATCAGGTATTTGAACTTTAAGTTTTTCTTTTTTTTGTAATAAATTAACTTCCATGACACGATATTTTTGAAAAAGTTCTTCCAATTTTCTTAAAACCTCCTCGGCAGTTTTACCACCATCAGCCATGAATTTATCAACATCTTCTAAAAATATAGCTTTTGGTATACCGAGTGAGTTGCCTGTTTTTTCACCTTCTAATGACATTGTGTTCAGAGTAAAGAATTTTTTCAAAATCTAAAAGATTTAGGTCGAAATATTTTTGTTTAAATATCGAGTTTGATGAATAAATTATTTATAAGGAAAATTTCTGAAAAAAAGTATTCCAAAAGATTTATTCAACTTTTGCTCTTGAAATTTACATGCTGAATAAATTGAAGTTAAACTAAAACGGAATGTATTGTATAGCACATGTAGAACTCTTTTTTTTTTTCAAATTGAAAAACTTGAAAATTAACTAAGAAAAATTATTTTTTGTTTCGAATGGAAACCAAATTTTTTCTTTTTTTTTCACAACTAACTTCACTAACATCAAAAATTAATTTTAAAAAATTTCAAAAAATTAGTGTTGACTTGAGGTTTCAGGGCTAAAATATTAAAAATTATTTTTATTTTGTGCGTTAAATGATCAATCTGATTGAGAAGACAAGTATAAATTATGTAAACACAGATACCTTTTCGTTGTGAAAAAAGAGTGATAAAACCCTTGCATGATGTTGATAGTCGAATCATAGGACTTACTAATGATGAACACATACCAATTTCTCAATCAAAATTGGCTAATATGCAAAATGTCTGTAATAAGAACTCTGATATTCAAGCAATTAAAATTGACATGAAATTGTTTTTATTCAAGATTTTATTTTTTACTAAAGCCAAAAGATTGCTAACATAAAGGAGCTACTCAGGTGGCAGTTCAAAATTGCTTTGTGAAAAGATGATTTACCCTGAGCTGGACCCATTTTAAAAATTTTAAATTAAATTTTTTCTCAAAAAGTTATTAGAAATTTTAGGAGAGGAAACTTTTTATTTTTAGAACTTTCTTTTTATGAAAAATTGATTTATATTTTACTTATTAAAAAATAAAAATTTATTTTAGACGGTGTGGTTTAAAATGTTTAATTTCACAAAAAATTATTAATCTTTTCATCAAGATAAGGTAAAAACTTTCTCAATATTTTTTTATTTATTTATTGAATAGAATTTACCTCCAAATTAGGAGAAAAAATATAAAATTAAAGGAGAGTTTTGATGGCTAAGCTTTGAAAAGCAAAGGCAATGGTTTAACTCAGTAAAGCACCAAAAGATAATTTGGAAACTTATTTGTATTTTTGACTTTCACATGATTTGGAGACAATTTAGTTGGACACTCATAACGGTAACCGAGAGAACGGACAAAAACACTAAGTCTTTTTTAGTATTAATTTGTTCAAAAATAAATTTCAAAGTTCTAATAATTGTTTTTCCAGTGTTTCAATTGTTTCAATCGGTTTTTTGATTTAGCAAAAAATAAGTGTCTTTTTAGGTGTTTGGACCATGTTTTTTTCTCTTGGGTATTAACTCTAAGATATCTCTAATAATAAGACAATACTTTTTGATGAAATATCTTTCTATTTGAATGCTTGAAAAACATGTAATAATAAGTCATCTTTATTAAAATTTCACCTCAAATTTTCATTTCAAACATATCGGAATATTATTAAAATTTTTTAAAATTATATATTTCGCTTTTGAAGCTTTTATTTAAATTAAAATACAATTTTTAAGAATAATTTCAAGTTTTTTAAATCAAATTATACAGTAGTTTTCTTTTTAAATTATCGAAAAGCATAAACCGATCACTAGAAATAGTTAAAAAGTTTATTTCTCAAAATTTAAAAAAAAATAAAAAAAAACTTACAATTTAATAATATTTTTTATGATTGTAACGCTTTAATAAATTTTTAAGAAGATAAAGAATTGATAACTACAAATAACCAAAATTACTAAAAAAAATTTTGGTCATTTATTCCTTAAAAATGATTACTAATTACAAATTTATCAAAGGTTTTAATATTAAAAAAATTCAATAAAAAAAATCAAAACAAATAATTTTATCAAAAACAAAAAGAAATTTCAAGAGATTCGTTTAACTATTTTTTAATTTCTTAATAAATTTACGATTTTTTTTACATAATAAATTTTGTCGACATAATATTGTTAATTTTGGAATGGCAAGAAAATGCTCCATCATGTCTAAAATTAAGAAAAAATTAAGATTATTAAATACATGTAAAATTTCATAGCGAGTAAGTAATTATTTTCTCTGCTTAGTAACAGCAATTTTTCTTCGTTGATTTTTCATTAAAATTGTAACTCTTTGATTCAATTAGTAAGTTGAAAGTTGCTTGATCGAATTTTCTGGATTCCCAGGAATTGATTCTGAAAAGATCTTAAATAATGTCTAATTAAATTACTACTGTAGCCATTCACGGGGTGATTTCATGAATTCCAATGAAAGCTCATCAAAATTATTTTTTCGCCTTTTAACTCTAGGGAATTGTTCCCAACTCATGTGAAAATATGTGATTTCTTGCGAATTTGTATAAATCTTTTTGAAAATTTGTGATTTTACAGCTCACGTTTGTTTTGAATGAGTTTTTATGAAAATTCCCGAAATCAACTTGTGAATGACCACAGCAGTACTTTAAAAAATTTCTAAGTCAAGATAATTTTAGTTTGGTAAACGATCCTAAAAAGTTTAGTTATGATATTAATACTGCATTGCTCCCGAATTAACGTCGTACGCGTACCCGTACAGTACTTTAAAAATTTTTTTTTTTAAATCAAATTTTTAAGAAATCTTAGCTTTTCTAAACCCTTTGAATAAGATCTTAAAATTATCTTGTAAGTTGCAATTGAGTAAATTAAAAATTTAGAATTTTTGGAAAAATATTTTAAGTTTTTCATATTGTGTCCCGAATCTTAAACCGTAATTTTATAGTATTTTTGAATTTTAAATCCAGATAATAAAAATTTAAAATAATCATCAACTTTAATTAAAAATAAAATTTATTAAGATCGGTTAAGTTTGAGGGAAGTTATTTGACTTGAAATTTAAATGTACGACTACGGTTTATAATTTGGGGGCATAAGCATTTGTTTGTTTGCAAGATAATTCAAGTTCTAAAAAAGATCCTAATACTTGTTAGATCTTAAAAGATCCGTTTCAATTAATTTTTTCAAATTTTACTTGATTTTAATTTCGAGAATCATGAAATTTTTTTTAATTCGCAATAGTGATAATCAGATTAATCACTATTAAATATTCCATCCCTTTTTCTATTCGGTTTAGGGTTAGACTCTAAACAAAAAACAGCGGACAAATTTGGACGATAAAAAAATGCATGAATAATTTCAGCCAATCGATAGAAAATAAGTTGTATTTCTCAAATAAAAAAGCAATGCTTTGAAGCTGCTTAAACCACTCTATAGCTTAAAAATTCTTTTTGAATCTGTTTAAAAATAATGCTCTTGGTCAGCTTCAAAACATTTGAGCTGTTTTTAAACAAATGCTTAAGCATTCTATAAATTTATTCATGTATGCTCATGGAAACTGATGAACGTTCAGTAACTCACATGAAAATGCTTGATCGCCTATTAGAAGCTTATTTATCACGATCGGGTAAATTCATTAATTTTTTGAATTCGTGTTTATCCGTTTTCTAATGAAATATTCTAATATTAGCTGTTTTTTATCTTATACGCAATTCAAAATCTGTTAAAAATGATTATATAGAGCGTTTATACATACTGACATGATTTTTGAGACCAAAATTTTACATACTCACGATCAAGATTGAAAAAATGAAAATCTAGAGCTAACCTTTTAAATTAGATAACTTGAATATCGTCTTCAACCTCATCATCATCAGTTTCACTCGAATTTTCTTCATCGCTACTTATTCGGGTTTTACAACAGCAGCAACAACAGCAAAGCCCTAACCAAAGAATAATCAAAATTAATTTTAAATTAATATTTGTCAAAAGCGATTAGTAATTTGTGATTAAAATTGATTAAAAAATAAAAAAAAGTTAGTAGCTTAATAAATATATATATATTTTTTTAAAACATTTCGTTTAATTTTTTTTTCGGAAGTTAAAAAATTTAAAACAAAAAAATATAATTTTTTAAATCAAATAAAAAAAAATAAAAAAGTTATCAAAAAAATAAATAAAATTTGATTCAAAATTTTGCAGCAAAAATAAAAACAGTATAATATGCCATTTTAAGTAATTGATTCTTAATATTTTTTTTTCTGTTGCCTAAAAATAAACAATACCTAAAATTTACATCTCTCTTGATTAAAAAATAAAAAATATTACCTCCTATAAATTACAAATTTAAAAAAATAATAAAATTAAAAATATCAGATTTAAGGTTAAAAATTATAAACGGTGATTAAAATTAGTGATTTAGAATTTCCTATTTTTTAACTTCCCTTTAAAAAACCAAACGTGAATTTTTCGATATTTTTTTTGTTGATGATTCGATCGAAAAATTTACAGTCTTGTTAAAATTATTTTTTAGCAATATTATAGTTAAGTGTTGATTAAAATAAAAATAATTTTATTCTAACAAGAGCAAGTTGCTTGTACACATGTTGATAAAACAGTAGTTTCTTCGGAAGCTAAGACCATTGATGCTTGATTTTTATGTTCGATTATGATTTCGGAAGATTGTAGAAGGCAAGGTTCACCGTCAACTTGCATTGGTAGAGGAGACGCCGTAACGATTCTTATTTTACTTGCTTGAGTTATATGATCACCGTGAACTCCAATTTGTAATAACATCTTTTAATTTTATTAAAAAATTTTAACTTATAATGATTAAATTATTTTTTTTATATTCTATCTTACAAAATCGGCTGTCTGAAAGCTAACGATTTCAATTTTGCCATCGGAATAACTTTGAGGCTCTCCACCATCTTCATTTTTCCATGGCTTCTTTCCACTAGCGTAACTAAATAATGGATTAAAAATATGTTAATTTTAACAAAAAATAAAATTTTTTATAAAAAAAAACAAGTTATTTTTTTGTCTATTTTGAAAGGAAAAACTTTGATTATTTGAATTTGCTTTAAAAAAATTGATCTTATACATGTTATAACACACTGTCGTCAAACCTCAATACCCAACCTTAACAACAAGTCGTTAATATCAAGCTTCTACGTTATTTATAAAGGGGTTATAGATATTTAAATAAAATCGTCCTAAATTAATTTAAGGTTTCTTACAATTTTTTTAACAATCAATAAGTTTACGTAAAGGGTATTTTGTAAAAAAGTACGGTCTTAAATTAGTACGCATAAAAAAGTTAGTTTTATAAAAGTACGGTCTTATTTTTGTACGGTTTGAAAAAAAATATGTCTTATTATTGTACGGTTTGAAAAAAGTACGGTTGATTCTAGTAAGGAATTAAAAAAATATGGTCTTAAAAAAGTTCGGTATAAATTAAATAAAAAAATAGCCATTAAGATAAGAAATATATTATTATTAAAATTTATTTAGAAAATTAACATAAATAAGAGAGACTGTTGAAATAGAGATGGGCTAAATTAAAAAGTCACAGTTTTGATTATTCTATTTTGTTAACTTAGGAACTCCGATTTAAATACTAATAAAAAAGATGTTTTTAAAAAAGTATTGTACTTCGATCGCATAAATTTTTTATCATAAAAAAATTCGGCGGGTCTCGTCCTAGTGACAAATCATCAAAAAGTCCACAGTCATTTGTACCAAAATTAGCTTTCACTTGTACCATATTGACAGTATGAACTTCCTGTTCTGGATACAAAAATTTAAAAATAGATTTAGTTGATTTGACATTTTTTTATCGTTTAAACTGTCATAAATGAACCACTTACCAATAAATAACATATTTGGTCATCAAATCCATCTAAATATTTGTCTGATTCATCTGTAGGATCAATGTTTTTAATTCAAGAAGAAAAGTGTCAAATAAATAGCAGAAGTTTTTTTGTTTAATTCTTGAAAAAAAAAAGACCTTGTTGGAGGCAAGAATCAATTGATTTCAAAAAGTATTACAGGACAAAATTAATTTTTTATAATTTATTTTATATTAAAATTTAATTAAAATAATGAACAGTACTTTTTTCAACAATATTTTTATAAGACCGTACTTTTTTACAGATAATACTTTTTTCAAACCGTACTTAAATCAAACCGTCCAAAAATAAGGACGTCCTAATTAACCGTACAAATTTCAACCGTACTTTTTAATAGCAAATCTACGTAAAGTTGGTAAATTAGTAAAATTTTGAAACGAAAAACTGACTATTGAAGTTAATGACTTATAAAAATCCAAGGATGCAACGAAAAAACAATCTTGTTTTTAAATACTCCATTTCTCGCGAATTAACGGCGTAGTCGTACCCGTAACAAAAAATTTTTTTTAAATGTTTTTTAATTTTTTTAAATAAATTTTTTTAGTTTGGCGAGTGTACCCGTAGCTAACACGTACAAACATTAGAAAAAATTTATTTTTTCTGGTAACGGTAAGGCTACTCAGTTAATGCGAGAGAAATAGTGTTTTTTTTTAAAAATTGCACTTTTTGTTTTTGCTCTACTCAAATTCCAACCTTTTATTGTCGGTCAAAAGATACCAAATCGATTTTTTATTTAAGGAAATGTTTTTGATTATTTTATTTATTATTTGAGTGGTCCTGTATTTGCAGTCAACTCTCTTTAATCTGAACAACAAAATTTTAACAAAACTATGTTCGAATTAACGGATTACCAAGTAGTTTTTTTATTGAAAAGTGCAGATTTTTTTCGAAAAAAATTATTTGAATAATCGAGAATTTCGGAATATCCCAAATTCTTATTAAAGAGTATTGAATGTAATTAACTTTCATTTTTTCGACGTATGCTTATTTTTTAATCAAATTTTTCTATTTTATACACATGTGGTATTTAGCTCGTTCTTCGCAATTATCATTATTATTCGATCCAATAATTATTAAGTATTTTATAAAAACCGTCGAGCTTGCTCGAACGACCGAAACCAAAGGTTTTTTTTTGGAAAATAGATACATAATTTAGGAAAAAAGAAGCTTTTAGGATATTTCAAAGTTAGATTTCGATTATTTTCAATTTTAATTAGAAAAGGTCATTAAGAATCGATCCAAGTACATTTTAAAAATCTTTATAGATTAAGTTTTGAATAATCATATTTGTATGTCGCATTTTATGAACCCGATTGATTAAATTCCTCTTTTAGAATTCAAACTTAATCAAGATTTAATAGCCCTTAAAGAAGTTATAAAATGGGAAAAAGAAATCCAAAAACTAAAAAGTTCAAAGTAAAATACCTGTGGAAGTTCATTTTAATCGAAAATTCGTACCAAAAAAACAATGAACTTGAGTCGAATTCAGCTGAAAATCATTAGATCAAACAAAAATAAATTTTTTTCATTGATTTATAAATCAAAATCACAATCTAGAGATATTATTTTATTCTCTTTAAGTCCACCTAAGGCAGATTTACATGATTTTTTCTTTAAAATTTTCTCAAAAGATAATCACTAAAAATCCTTTTGATTTCTTAAAAGCTTTCTTTTTTACTAGCTTTTTTTCGATAAATTAAGCAAAAATTTCAAAATATTAAACGATTCAGAAATAAAAAAAAATTGTCAGATAATTAAAAGAAACAATTTTTCAATTTGATAATGATTTTCTTTCAACCTTGACAAAATCAATGTATTGAATAATTTTTAAAAAATTACCTTGGAATATTTAAAAATACTATTGAATGAGAATTTAGGCTTTTAAGTTTTTCCAAATAACTAATTCCATCACACTTTGAAAAAAAAGAGATTAATTCCAATTTTGTAAATTTAAATTCAAAATTTTGAATTATACTTCAAAAACTTTGATATCTTGTAACATGTCTTTGCAAGATCGTGCCAACAAATCTTTACTATAATTCTTGAATTAAAAAAAACGATGAACTCGATTTTTGAAGAAAAATATTTGAATGAAAAAATAATCTACTTTAGCGTATTCGATTTTATTAAATGCTTGGCTAGTAAATAATTCAGGATTTTTTTCTTTAAAAAAAAATTATTAAAAAAATATTTTAAAGCTAAATAATATAATTTAAACAACAAACCTCTTGCTGAATGAAAATCTAGGGCTATTTTGGCATCAGCGCCAATACTAAAATAATTATTAATAACAGCTAACGGTAATTTGTTTTTTATTTCACTCGATGATTTAGTTTCAGAGGATGATGCCTCGTCAGTTTTTATCAGATTTGTTGTAATATTCCATCTATCTAATTTAACAACTTTGCCAAAAATAACTTTTTTGATAAAAATTTCCATCGATTCATTATTATATCCACCACCCCAGCCTAATGTCCGCGCTAAGTCATTGCCTGTACCTAATGGTAAAATGGCTACAGAGGGTTGATTTTCTAATTTCATTTCGTCAATTACTGATAAAACCCTAAAAAGAACAAAAACTTAAACAATAAATTTTTTTCCTTTTTAATTATAATTACCATCCTACTGTACCATCTCCACCACACGCTATTATTCTTAAATCTTTTTTGTCTTTATGTTTTTCAATTCTGAAATAAATCAAAATTAAAAAATAAAAGCGAATATGGCAATACAGCACTTTTAGCGAATTAACTTGGAAGCCGGTCTCGACCATACCAATTTACGACCGTGTAATAAATGCAATTAAGAGGGTTAGTTTTTAATTAAGTAATAGAAATTATAAAAGTTATCCGTATTAAAATAAATAATTACTGTATTTCTCGCGAATCAAATGTACCCCTACACGTAGCGAACCCGTACCGTACCCGTACCAAAAAAAAAAGCTTTTTTTTTACTTTTTTTTTAAAAAAATTTTTTTTTTGTTGGTACGGGTTCGCTACGGGTACGGTAAGGTAAGGCAGTATTTACCCAAACATTAAAATTTTTGAATTATAATTTAATTTTTAATATAGGAACACACCGAATAAAAAAAATCAATGATATCTAATTGTACGGTTTTTCAATTTAATTTAATTTTGTTTATTAATTTTTGATTGTATTTTAAATCAAAAATATAGTTTTAGTCTTTTTTCTGCGCTTAAAGCCTGTTTATGGGCAACAATAGCCTGAAAAAATGACAAAAACGTCCAAAAAGACTTTTAATTATTCACATCTGAACTTATTATTTTTTTACTAAACAAAAACAAGCGTTTTTTCGTTTTTTTTTCTAAGGAAGTAATATTCACCAAAACATAAGCTTTAGTTAAGATTTGGCTGTTTTTGAGCCTTAATAATTCATGTCTCTTCTGAAAATATAATTCCGAAAATATTTTGAATTATAGAGTTAACCATGCTTTAAAAAATTAGGTTTTTATTTTGAACAATTTCATTAGTAAAATCTTAACTAAGGTTTATGATTTGGTGTACCTTACTTCAAAATAAAATAGTTTTCTAAAAAAATCGAAAACATCTTGGCAAGAAATTATCATTATATATTTAAATTTTTATTCAGCAATTTTCGGAATCGTTTTTCAAGCGAGGAATAAATGACTTGGGGCACCCTAAATTTAATTTTTTTTAATATGATCAAAAAATACGATCGAAGCTGTTCGACGAGACGTCAACGACGAAATTCGATAAAAGTGCTGTAAAAAGAAAAATTACTTACCCGGGTCGAGGACCGCCTTTAGTTAAATCAAAAATATTTTCTCTATTTAAGTAATTTTTAAGTCGTTCGAATACAATTCGACCTTTTTGACCACCACTCTTTGGATTTACAAAAGCAATTATTTTTTCTAAACTAGGATTTAAATCGCTAAGCTCGGGATTTAACTCGGGATGTTGAACCGGATTAGCTGGGTAGCTTTGTAAAAGACCCCCAATGGCGGAGTCAGGTTCGATTGTTTTCGGAGGTGAACGTCGAAATCTTAAAAAAAAATAGAATAAAAAATTTATTCATTAATTCATTTTTTTCGGTTTAAATACTTGGAAAAAAGACCACCTAAACACTCTGTAAATGATACCATAATTCGTAAAAAAGCTATTTGTTAAAATAGATATGTCTCAATCATTAGTTTTAAATTGAAAAATATTGATTTTTCTTTTTCGTTTTTTAATTCAATTTAAGGTAGTTATATTAAGAGTAACTGACAATGATACTAAAACTATTGAAGCGAAATGAATGAATAATATCTTAGGTGCTTCAATAAAAAAAAACTTTCAATTATTCATAAGAGTCGAATGTGATTGTTACTGATTTCACAAAAACATAAATTAAAAAAAAATAGTAACAAATTTAACTCAACGAACAAAAAAAAGTTTTATTTATGATTTAAATCATTTATTAATCTTTTAAAATAATAAAGTAAAAAAAATTAACACACTTTTAAAGAAAAATTTTAAATATTGAAATTTTTATGTTTTAATTTTTTTTTTTGAACAAAAAAAAATTATGATTATCATGTTAATTTTCTCTAATTTTTTTTTTCAAAATGATTTGAACCAATCTTTGATGTTATGGGATCACGTGGTTTAAATTTAAACGATTCTATTAGCATAAAATTTACCTTTAGGTTGGCAAACATTTTTAATTCTAAAGAATTTATTCCAATTGATTTTTTAACTTTTATGCATTTGATTAAAAATACATGCAACGTCTATAAAGTTATTTGAGATTTATCATAAATTTAATACAAGCAAAATCAGGACCAAGAACTAGAGCTTTTTTTGTTGTTATTAAATCATGTTTGTTTGAAACCAAGGAATTTGAAAACTAATATTTTCAATGTTTATATCAAACAAATTTTTAGTTATAATTTTTTTTTTAAAAAAAGGTCTCTAGAAAGCTTCTACTGAAAATATTAGTTTTAAAATTTCAAAAATAGTTGATGCGAATTTATTTTCGAAATTTTTACACAAAATATTTGATTAATTACTTAAGCAAAAAAAAAATTTTTAATTTATTTAAAATCAAATTGATTAAGCGACCACTTGGGTTACATTAATTTAAAAAAAAACGACTTTTTAATGAAAAAATTTCGCTAGAAAATCACTAAAAATAATTCAGTTATTTTACGAAATGAATACTTGAACACCCAAAAGACGAATTTAAAAAGAACAAAAAAAGTATTAGCCAAAAATAAAAGCTTGAGCATAAAATACATAAATTTTAATTAGTCTAATGAACTAAGATATTTATTTTTTATTTTTAATTTATATCCCTAATTCAGCACTTGAGGAAAATTTATTAAAGCTACAATTTTCTTTATTTTAATAAAGTAATAAATATATACATACACATAAAAATCAAGTTTAACTAAGCAATCAATAATTAAGCATTTTGTTTTGAATATTTACTCAATTTTAACTTGAATTTATGATAGTTAAATAATTTTAAAAATTGGTTATTTCAACACCTTAAACTGAATTGAATCACTCACCGAACTAATTTGCCTGATTATTTTTATTTGCCAATTTGAATTTTCTAACTGAAGATTTTATAAATCTGAAAAAAAAATCATGTGTACAATTGTAGTTCAAACAGTACGATTTTTTTCTATTATATTTAATCTTAAGTTAACTTGAAAAATTATCGATAAAATAACAAAAATAAGTCAACGGTTTTAAATTACAGAAAAATTTCGTCTGTATGAATTTCGAAATATTTCGAAAAATTTTCAACAAACCTTATCATTTATAAACAAAAATTTTAATTAAATTTACGATTAAATTAAAAATTCTACGAATTTTATTTACCATAGTTTTAATTTTTTTTCTTGCTTTTTGGATTAAAATATTTTTATTTTAGGACTCCGCAAAACACCTTAAACACTAAAATGACACTTATTTTTTTGCAAAATTAGAACTTTTTTAAATAAAGAAACGCATAAAAAACAAGTTGAATTGAAAAACAATTTGAACTACCTTTAACACCAGAGAGAGCACTTATTCAGAATTTAGACGTTCACGTTTTATCTGTGTTTAAACAATGTTTTTTGTATGTTTTTTTTCACTCGGGTATACGATTTTTCTCTAGGAAGCTTTGCTTTTTTATCTTTAAATTTACTCACTTTTTCATATTTAATATTTGTACAAGTCACAGAAATGGCGAGTCAAACCGATATCGACTCCGGTTTTAACCACTCTGTCCAATTATAAATAATAATTTAATATCAAAGAATAAGAAAAGTTCATAAAATCCCGAATTAATAAAAAAAAAAGAAGAATATCAGAAAGGTTTCTAGTTACTTGGACGGCTTTACTGGCCGAAGGGCATTAAGTAATATTTTTGATAAAGCACTTGCCTCGACAAAATGGCATTACCGTTACCATTAACATCATTTTCGATCCCATAATAAAAAATTTAATCCAGAAAAAATTTCAAAAAAATATTTTTTTTTTAATGGTAATGGTCTGGTAATGATAATGCCATTTTTTCGAGGCAAAAGCTGTAAATTTAATAATTCTAACTTCATATTACATGTTGACTACCCAACAACAAAATTTTTTAATTTTTTTTGTTTGAAATTATAAAGAAATTGTTTTAAAAAATAAAATCAGACTAATATTTAAGGCAAAAATTACTAAGGCTACCTTTTTAGCTTTTTTGTTCAAGCTCTTATTTGTTAGCAATCATACGATTTTATTTTACTTAGATCTTATCTTCAAACAGCTCATGTAATTCCAGAATGGAAAATTATTTAGAGTTTAATTCAAAAAAAATATCTAGAAATGCACATAATCAAGAGTAAAGAATGAAGACTTAAACCTAAAAATTTTTGAATCGAATAATCGCTGGCTTTATCTTAACCTAAAAGCGCTGACTAATCTTTTTTTTTCTGCTTTTGTCAACTTAGCAAATAAACACTATAATTCTTTACAATTAATAAATTAATTCAAATCAAGTTTCATAAGAAAGAAGCTTCAAGTACTCTTCAAAGTGTTTATGTTATAGTCTTTAGATCCTTTTAAACATATTAATAATATTTTTCAAACAAGGAGATCAAGTGCCTTCAACAGATTTAAAATTAATTTTAAGAATTATTTGTTTTGAAAATAATAACCTTAACAATTAATTTTAAAATATAATTTATTTTGGACATCATATCCATTTTCTCAATCATAATTACAAGTCGTAAAAGACATTACTTTGACACCGTCTATCTTATAATCTAAAAGTCAAAGCAGTAAGTTAAGTGTATTAATTTTCAGGGTTATCATGGACAGACAACCGATAAGAAAGGTCATAAGAAAACCCTCTTTACCCTTTTTTTTAATTAGAAATTTAAAAAATATTTACTTTTTTTATCTTTTTTTTTATCATTTTATAATTTTCCTTAAAAAGGTGACCCTTTTTTATTTATTGTCCTAAAATTGGAAAATCACCAAAAATAAATTAAAGAATTTTTGCTATAATCGAGCCACGATATAACTCTTGACAAGCTCAGCGAGTCTAAATTTTATTAGAGCTAAATTAGAGTTAAATTTGTTTTAATAAAATCAAGTTTTAGAGAGATTATGGAGGTGTTTAGGGTTAGAGTCAGTTTATAATAACGGTAATGAGTTGGTATAAAATCTACTTTAAATATTTTAAGTTTGAAAAAACGGTCTCTATTTTTGGAACAAATAAATTAAAAAAAAAGAAAAGAAAAAAGGTCTCATTCATAAGGATGAACTCAATAAAGTGGAAAATGGGTCCTTTTCATGAAATCAAAAAAGTTTTAAAAATTGTCTAAAGATTGATTTTTTAGCTAAAAATGCATGGGTTATCTATACCTTCCTTAACTTAGATAAATATTTTGAATAAATTTTTAAATTATAAATCAGAATTATAAATGCTTTAATAGTAAAAGTTCAAAATTTTCTGGCAGAGTTTCTAAAACAGTAATTTTAAGAATGAATTTCTTAGAAAAAAATATAGCAGATTTTCTTTTTTTTTCTTGGTGAAAAAAAAAACATTTCACTTAGAATAAACAAGTATAGTGAAATCTTGAAAATCAGTGCGTCAGTAAAATTTAAGACCTTATAAATTTAAAAAACAAAAATAAAAAACAAATTTTTTATTTGTAGTCAAAGAATTTTTCGTCTTTGCTGAATCATTTTTTAAAATAATAACTAATAAAATTTTCTAATTTTTAAAAAAATTATTTGAATATATTTTGGAATAGAAACGCAATGCAGCAAGCAAAAACGGATCAAAAAACTAACTTAGGTCCCTTTCTCCTTACTAAAAAAATATTGATATGCAAAACCTTAAAAAAAAAAATTCTATTAAAGTTCTTGTTTATCTGCCTAAAAACATATTAAAAATGATAATTTTTATTATTAATTTTTTGTTGGTATAAAATCAAAAATAAAGGGGAATAAAAATCTCTCTTCGAGCTTTTTTTATCATTTTTTTTTTAATAAAATAAAATCGGAATTTTACATAAAATAAAAATCGAAATTCAAACTAAACAAAATAAAAAGCTATCGAGTTTTTTTTTGTTTTTATTATTGTGTTTCTCTATAAAATTTAAGCGATAGATTTCAAATGGGATTTATTTGTAACTGCCTGGCTTCTTTTTTTTATTTTTATATTTTCTTTCTCTATTTATTGGCTTGTATTGTCTAGTGATTACAAATTATGAATTAGTCGAATTTTTTAATTAAACTTTGTTCTAAATTCATATTTTCTTTTTTGTTTATTTGCAGCGGGTTTGTATAGCTTATAGTGAGAAAAACTAAAGCTGATTGTTGTAAATAAGATAATACTGGAGAAATCATGCTGAAAAATTCTCAGAATAAAATTTTCCCTTTTTGATTCTTCGTAAAAAAAAATAATCGAGTAAAATTGTAATTATACTTAAAATGTTGCAAATAAAAAAAAGGGGAATTTAATAGACTCTAGAATATTGTCTTTTAAAACTTGTTGCTTTAATATGATACCTAATTAATAAAAAAGGATTCCGAAATTGCCTATTTCAAGTCCTTGATATTTATAAATTTAATTACTTGTTTCCCTTTGCCATATCATTCATGTCTTTATTTTCTTTACTTAACTTTAATTACTTTAAAAAAAATAGAAAAAGAAATGCTTATTTGCATTTAAATTAAAACAATCTCGACATGACGTAAATGGGAAAGAAAAAGAGAGTATTTTGTTCTTTATTTATTTCCAGCTTCTTAAAAGAACTTTGATAGCAATCAACGATACATATCTCTATTTCAGAGAATTTTTTCTTTTAAATAAAATTAAATTTTTATTTTATTTTAGTTTTTTTTATTAATTATTTCTAGATTTATTTAGGGATCTTAACGAAAAAAAAAATATTTTAAAAATAATATTTTTCTTTAATAGACAACGAGGTATACCATGTCTATCAGTTTTCTTTTAGAATTCATTTTTGAGATCTCAAATTTTTTTAAATCAAAAATTGAGCAAAAAAAAAAACAAAATATTTTAAACAAAAATTTTTTTCATTAAGTTCATGAAAAAAAATAAGAATTATGTCGAGTTTTTTTTTGTTCAGTAAAGTTACTAATTTTTTTCCGTCAACGAACTCCCAACTAATTGCTTCAATACGCCTTCAAGATTTTTCTCATTTCTTCTTGACACTGCTTTTTTCAATTATACTAATTTAGTATTGCAGCTACTTTTTTCAAAAAATCTTAATTATAATTTTTGATTTTTGAAAACTACTGATTTATCATTCCTAAAATCTAAAGCTTTAACAAAAATATTAGGAAATATAAAAAGGAAAATAAACAACAAAAATAATAACTTAATTAAAAATGCTTTTATCAAAAACTTTTCTAATATAAATTTTAATTTAATAGAATAGTTTTTCCTTTATTTTTATTTTGAATTCTGTTTTTAAACATTTGTAAAAATGAATCGCAACAGATAAAAACTAGTTTTACTCATATTTGTGCAATTATATTCAAACTTTGCCTTATAGTTGTATTTAAGGTGCCCCTAATCATAAACCCTAGTTGACAAAAAATCTAAGAACTTTATTAATTACAATTTAATAAAATCCAAATTCTTTTTTTCTTAAAGAATTTTTAATTCTTTATCATACTTGGTAGGGTTTTTACGATTCTTATGTTATCTAAAAAAAATAACTAAGAAAGAGAATTTTTTAAAGGAAAATCCTCCGAAAAAATTAAAAATTGAAACTTTGACAATTTTTTATTCATGTTTATAAAATGATGCTTTTTAAATCCCTACCAGGTTTTATAGGGACTTAATTGAACTACTAAATAAATAAGTTTGACTTAAAATTTCCTATTACTTAGACGAGTTGTTAGGTTTTGAAAACACCAAAATTCTAACTAAGATTCATGATATTTGGCACCTCAACTATAACCAGATATAGGTTGATTTTTTCTTAGATAAAATTACAGTAATGGTTATTGAAATTCTAAAATAATTTAAAGAAAAAAAGAAAAATTCATGCCTAAATAAACTGATGTATAAAAAAGTATTGAGACGTATTCATGCTTTATTTTAAATGAAATTACCTTATTCAATTGCTACGAAGTGCATGCACTAAAAGCAGGTCTCTCGGGTTTTAGTGCATGCGCTTAATTTTTAAGTTTTCTAAACATGAAATTAATCAAATTCATATAAAGCTAGCTCTTGTTAAACCACTTAGTTCTAGGTCCGATATTTTGGCCAAACCGGTTGTCCATCAAAATATATTTGCGCCTTTTTCTAGACATAATTATGGAATAATTCTTAGTTAGAAGATAGTTAGAATAAAAATTATAAAAAAATTTACCACATATGGGTACCATTTAATCAATTGCGCTATCATTTTTAAAAGATAATGGTTCCCTCTTGAATACAGAAAAGTCTCTTCTTAATCTTATATAAATATCTCAAAATTTTTCTCAATATTTTGTCATTAATAAATTTGCACATTTTGTATTTTTAGCTATAATTTGCAAAATACCCTATTAACAGCTGCTTATAAAAAGCAAAATGATAATTGAAAAAAAATTGGTTCTTGTGATTTACAAGAACGTTTGTTCACACATTAGTTCTTTAGACCTTGGTTACCAGGTTTAGATCTGTCAAAATTTTCGTAAATTTTAATCTTAATTCAACTTTATCAATCGGATTTTGATTTGACAGAATCATTGTCAATATCATCTACATTTTCAATGCTATGAATGAATAAAAGCTGTTTTCAATTTTTAAAATAATCTTTACAAGTGGTCTTTAATTTACCTAAAATAAAATAGAAGACATAAAGACATAAGTTAAAAATAAATATTTTTATTTAACAAATTATGCTTTGAGTGATCAAATGATTTTTTTAACCAAACCTGACAACAAGAATTGTTCACTTAATTTGTGAACAAACTTTTCCATGAACCACAAGAAATTATATGCATTTTTTAACTAATTCAAAGAAAGCTGTTTGCTAAAGAAAAGTCTTTTACTTTCTAAAATTACAAATTCTATAAAATTTTATGATCTACTGATTGTCTCAAAATCTTGAGTTTACTTTGAAGCATTTAAGATATTTGAATAAAAATAAAATCCTGTTATATATTTGAGATTATTTGCTAAACCAATATGCTTTGAAAATCGCTAAAATTAAGACGTCTTAATCATTAATTTTTATAGTTAATATTTTATGTGAAATGAAAAATAAGAAGCAATTATAAATTTTTTAAAATTAAATGCCTGAAATTAAACATTTTTTAAATATTAAATTGTTTTTGAAAAAAAAATTGAATTAACACATTTACCTTAAGAAACAAAACTAAATCTAACATCCATACTTATATAATAAATTTTTATTATTTAAGGGAATTAATATTTATTTTAAATAAATGAGATAGGTAAAGGTTATAAGAAGTCTATTAAAAGTATAAGTATTTCACAAAAAAAAACTAAAAAAAACTGTTATGGTAACAACTTATTTTAAAGAAAGAAATTAGTCGAAGTAATTATATGACAACCGTTGAACAATATTTTTGTTTAAGCTTTCTTTAAAAGGTTTTCCATCAAAAGCAACAAATTTTCTTCTTAAATTCTTTTTTTGTTACATTCAAATAATGATTCGGCAAAGCCTTTAAGTGGACGACAAAATGTAAATTTTATATTTTTAAGAAGTAAATAATTAATTAACATATTCCTTCTATCATTAATTCTTAATAATTTTTTTTTTAAAACTAATTCCAATTAAAAAGTTTTTGATTAACTGTATAATGAACTTTTCAAAAACAATTTAACTGTACTCCTTACCATATGTGGTTCTTTTTTAATTTCAGAAATTTTTTGTTATTTAATTTAATTATTTAAAGTTAAAAAAAATTTTTTCCTTTTATTAAAAAAAATTTTATTTTAACAGAATTAATTAAAAAATGACATCTTTTAAAGAAAAAGAGTACCTTTTTAGTAGTCCTCAAATACCTTTATCAGGATTCACTGATAAACCAATTAATCGACTTGTCAATACTCGAATAAAACCAAGTATTTTATCCATTGAGACAAACCATGTTAAAAGGGAATTGAAAAAAACAATTAAAGACATATCGCCTTTGGTCGAGCATCAATTATGGTTAGAGGCTGGTAAAATGGACAAAGGTTTTGTAAAATCTTTCAATGCAGACGAAACTTTAAGCTTTAATTCAAATATATGGCGAAATTATCGAAGTTCAGCTGGTTTATATTCGGAGAGAAAAAGTGCCGTAAGTGAATCAATTGCTTCTATTTATCCAATTAATATACCAGCACCATCTCAAATAGGACCCAATACTCTAAAACGATTCTACGAACAAAATAAAAATATTTTCAAATCAGACGAAGCATTCAAAAAAGCAGTTGATAAAGTCGAAAAAGAAGCAACACTCATGAAGTATTTAAGGCTCAAATCCGAAGTGAGAAATCCACCTTTGGATTATAATGGAAATATTTTACCTCCAAAAAATTTTAAAAAATATCCACCTATTTTTAAAAAGAATAACCTTGAGCCTATTGAAAATTTTACTTCGGTATCATATCCTCATTTAGCCCTATTGCCAGCGCCTAAAATCGAACACATTGAGTCTCTAATAGTTAGCGATAAAATGAAAATAGATGCTGCTAGAATAAAAATGAAACGTTTTATGCCACTCAAAACTTATCCGAAAAAACCTATGACTGATAAATTAGTCGATGAGCAAATTACTGGAAACACGTTAGGAAGAACAGAGTAAATTATGTTATTGAACACAAAAAAATTTGTTATTTTTTAAGTGCCATAAAAAATTATTTTTAATTTAGTATTGTAAATAAAATCTATTTTTTCAAAATAAATTTAATACTTCAATCATGCTTCTAGCTCGATTTTTAGGATTAGTTATTAAACTATTAAATTTAATAAAATTTAATAAAATTTTTGTTCGAGATTATTAATAATTTTGTTGTTTAATAATTCTACAGAATTAAAGATTTATAAAATAAATCCTTTTATAGATATAAGAAAATTCGAATTTGTATTCTATATTTTAGTATTTTTTGATTTAATATATTTTTAATGATTGCTAATTCAAAATGTTAAATGATTAATTTATATATGAAAGAGCTTTTTAATCGATTCTGTCTGGGGAGATACATCTCAAGCGAATCAAATTATTTGAAAAAATTCTCTCGAAATATTTAAATTAACTAATTGAGGTGTTTATTTTAGTAAACTGTTTGTTTAAGATTAAATAATCTTCTCTGAATTGCGTATAAATTAAAGAAAAAAAGTCGAAATGACCCTAAATTCAGATCTATTTTTTAAATCTGTACCTACGCTATACTTTTTTTGGAAAAATAAAAATTTTTGTCAACGTTTGTATGAAAGTTTTATTTAGAAAAAAAAATTATCTCCTAAAAAAGCTAAGTTTTGAATAATTTAAAATTATAAGAAAAAAGCAAATTCAAACATGTGTTGACAAAAAATAAAATTGAATTCATTAAACAAAATTTTTTAAAACTTATAAATTGAAAACTAAAGGAAAAAAACGACTCCGCATATATTTTAAATCATTAAGAAAACTTCTTCTTTTTTATTTTATCATCTTTATATAAAAGACTAAAAACGTTTGTCCTGCTATTCGAAACTTAACTTAACTAAAAATATAATAAATTAGAATTTTTACTGCTCATTAAAAGATTGAATTATTTTTAAGTCTAATTCAAAAGCTAAAAGATTATTTTTTATATTGAGAAAAGTAGCGTAAACCCTTGCGAATTGTTGCGTCAATTAAAAGTTAATATCAAATATTAGAGCATGCATAAGTGATCATCTTTCCCATGTTAAAATTGACTAATCATAAATACATGGAAAAACATGAATTATAAGTTTTTCGACGAGGCATTAAAATTCGAAAATTCGAATTAAATATCAAAAGTCATTAGGATTTTTAGCACCTTGAAAGACATGGTAAAAAGTCCTAAAGTTATGCAAAAAAAGCAACCTAAAAATTGCAATTTTATTTTACCACAAATTGGAAACTTAATTTATGTGAAATGGGAAACTATATAACCCGGTGTAAAACAATTTTATTTTTCAGTTTTTGAAATTTTAAATAAAAAGTTGGTGACCAGGTTACTCCGGCGAGCACCAAAAACACATTTTTTTATCTTTATTAAGAATCAAAAAAGGATTTTAATTTTTATAATAAAAAATAAATAATTTTTTAATATTTCCTTTTTAAACCTGCATCAGAAACCGAATTTTCAGTTTTGGAAAATATGAATTTTTTATTCTGTATGTTCTGTAAAAATTAAAATTTTTTTTTCACTTTAACAACTCACTAATTTTGTGTTTTAATAAAGTTGTGTGGTAATCAGAAAATGATTGTGTTTTGGTAAGAGTCGACTGTATGACGGTTAGGAAGACTCTTACATACAGTATTTAAAATTTAATAAATAACTAGTCAAATTATTAACTAACTTTAAAATCACCGATCGAAACCGGAAAGGAAATAAATAAATCTTTAAAAAAATCTATTTGCAGTTGTAAGTCGAAGTCCAAAAGGACAAGTAAAAACTAGTTGATAATCAGCCATCACCAATTTTAGGTTGGTTTCTCTTGAAATAAGTTGCAATATTTAATGTGAATGTTGAGGTAAAAAAATCTTTTGGAAAAATTTTATTAAAAAAAAATCAATTTTTTTAAATTAGTTTTGACTAATAATAAAATTTTCCTAAAAAATTGATAAAGAATTTTATAAAGAGGTTTAAAAAAATTAAAAGTTGTTATTTCTAACCAATTGAATCTCTTGTTCGAATTCACTTTTGATTCTTTCAAAATCAATTTCAGTAAGATGATTCTCTGAAAGATCTAAAATTTCTAGATTACTCATAAATTTAAAACAATCTTTGTCAATGGATTTTATTTGACATGCTCTCATAAAAAGACTCTTAAGATTTTTCAAACCGTTGAAATGCATTTTTTGAATATATGGCAAAATATTTCCGGTCAAATCCAAATTTTCTAAACTTACTAAAGATAAGAAAACATTCGGTTGTAAATTACTTAAATTATTAAAAGACAAATTTAATTCCTCTAATTTAATTAAATCCTGAAACATAGTTTGTTCCAGGCTCTCTATGTTATTACATTTAAGATTCAAAAATCTTAGATTTTTAAAATTTAAAAAAGCTTGTTCTTCAATACAATTTATTTTATTCCAACTGAAATTTAAAGCTTCAAGATTATGTGCTCCTTTAAGAGTATGATTTCCTATTTTTTGAATTTTATTCCCCCAAAAATCTAATTGCCGAAGATTTTTCAATCCTTCAAATGAATTATCCTCAATTTTTACTATTTCATTTGAGCCTAAAAATAACTCTTCTAAACAAAGTAAGCCTTTAAAATTATTTTTTTGAATCTCAGTGAGATCATTTCTCAAAAAATTAATGAATTTTAAATTTTTTAAATTATCAAAGGTCTCATTTTCAATCAATGAAATCGAATTATGATTTAAATCTAAAATTTCTAAAAATTCAAGTCCAGTGAAAAGAGAAGGTGTTAAAACTTTGAGCTTATTTCTGCTCAAATCTAAACATCTCATTTTTTCTAAACTTTTGAAAGGCTCTCCTATTATAGAACTAATTTCGTTTGCATTTATATAAAGATTTTCAATGTTTTCTAATCCATTAAATTGTTCTGATTTCAAAATTTCTATTTTATTATCCGATAGCCTTAAATCTTTCATATTATTTAAGTCTTTGAATGTATTTTCTTCAATTTTCTCAATGCAATTGCGATCTAGTAAAAGTTCTTTCAAGTTTGAAAGACCTTCGAGTGCTTTTTGATCAATTTTTTCTATTCCCATGTGCGATAATTCAAGGCTTGTCAAGCTTTTTAATTTCAAATTAATAAAAATTTGATTCAAAGTCGAATTTTCTATTGATTTGACTCGTACAAAATCGATTTTTAGCTCGCTTAAATCTTTATTATACTCATCGTTTATTTCTAAGATGTCATCCAATTCTTTTTCAGCTACTTGATTAAAAAATTTGATCAAGATGTTATGCTCAAAAACATCCTAAAATATGAAAAATAACATTTATTAAGTGAATTAAAAATCCATGAAATTAAAAAATAAGTTTCCACGAACAATCAAAAATATAACCCGGTATATTATTTAAAAAGAGAAATTAATTTTTGGTAAAACGAAATATCGAGAACTCGAAAAGTCTAAAAAAAAATTCATTTTTTACTGTTTTTCTCTTCATATTATTAAAAAAAAAATTTTCTTTGAAATAAATATTAGCGAAAAAAACCGCTAAATTTTTGTAATTTTTGGGGGAAAAAACTGAACAACGGTAAAATAAAGGGATTTATCAGAAATTATTTCGAATTTAATTTTTTTATATTATTTTAATTAAATTTGATTAAAAAAATTTTAATCAAATTTAATTAAAAACAAATCTGGTGAAAACATTGTGACAAATCAGTACTGTACATTATGTTATTTTTAGAATATATTGGCTTTAAGGCAAAAATTGATTAAAAAATTACTTTTAATTAACTAACTTTTATTCTTAAATTAAATGACAGCTGAAGAATATTGCTTGAAAGTTCTTATCTTTTTCATAATTTTATAAACCTAATGCTAAAGCCACATTTTGGGCCACTGTTACTACGCTGTAAAATAAAGCGTAGCTTAAAAAATAGATTAAAAATTGGGTAAAAATTATAAAAAAGAGAAAGAGAAAAAAATATCAATAAAAATTCACTTTTTCATAAATATTTATTCTTGAAAGATTTTATTCAATTAATGCTTAGCGAACATAAAACATATAACCATTGATTGTTAAAAATCAGAATAATTTGAATGAATGTTGTACTTTGTACTTGAAAAATTTTGCTTGCTTTTCTCTAGATTTTATACTAAAAATTCAACTACCGTTTTACTCGAAATTAAGAATAATTCGAATTATTATTTTTTTCTTCAAATTTCAAAAATAGAAATACTTTTTTATTCTTAATTAAAATAAATCTTTAATTATAGCGAATATTGTTACTTGCTCTTAATTTCAACAAACCAAAATCTTTTTCGGATAATCAAAGATTTATATAACTTACCTCATTTAAATTATCAACAAAGTAAAATGAATTCTGGTCTTTTGGTTCAATGGAAATATTTTTTCTTTTAAAAAAATTTTTATATAAATATTCTGTTTAAAAACTTTTAATTGTCAAAATTACTGAAAATTTTTTTTTGTGAATTCACTTAAATAGCCTTTTTTGAAAATTAACAGTCCAATAGATATGGTTTTCATTTTGTCTAAAGGTTGTTTTTTTACAAACAAAAAACTTCCACTTTTGAACAAATGTTTTTTAAGAAGTTCATCCTGATTCTGTTTTCTTATTGATTCTAATTCTTTTATATGGTCAATGTTATCTAAATCGACGACATTTTTCATCTGAACTTCTTTGATCTTTTCCAACCAAGACTCTCTTTTGGAATTTATTTTCGATATAGATTCTTTGTTTAAACCATCTTGAAGGATATTATTTTCAGTGGCAATGTCTATTTCGTTAATTAATTGATCGTAATATTTATTGATTTTGTTTTTGTAAAAGCTCATGTTTGTTTTTTTTGAAGCCATTATTCATGTAAAAAATCGAAACTTTAAATTTAATTATAAATTTTTGCTTGAAACACAAGCTTCATATCTTTTTTTTCAAATATTGATATTTAGCTTGATGAATTGATTTTGATATGATACGCTGATTCTTTTCTTTAATTTTTTAAAATTTTTGTAATTTTATTTTTCGTTTAATAATTTATAAATTACTTTGGAATGAAACATAAATTACTTAAGCTATTTGAGAAGTTTTTAGCATTTTGGATTAAAGTATAAATGTTGAATCATAATATAATGTTAGATTAAACCTTTATTAAACTTTAAAAAAAAAACTAAGAAAAAATTATTTAACTTTTAAGACCTATGAAGGTTTGGCAAATAAAAAATTCTCAAAAATGTATTTTATAATCCGAACAAATGAATATTTTTAAAATATGTTGAAAAAAATAATTATAAAGTATATCTAAATAATTTTTTGTATAGAAAACTGAGTCGACTTTTAGTTAAGAAGACTCAATTAATAATGTCCAGCGTTTTGTTTAAAAAATTTTATTTTTTTATTAAAGCTAACAATATTATTTACCTGTACAGGTTATTTGAATTTGCTATTTTGATTGATTTATTTGACAAAAAGCTATTTAGAACAGGTTGTTTTGAATCAAGCTTTTTTGATCTAGTCGCGATTCATAGGCTCATAATAATTTTTGAATTCTTTATAATTTTTCGAATTGCTCGGACTTTTGTTTTTAAGAAGTATTCAAATGAATATTCTGTTCTACTGCATAAATAAGTCTAAATGGAAAATTTTGAGACTATAGAAGCACCACCAACTTTCCAACGTCTTATGAATGATTTATTAAAAAACCTCACGTGGAAACATTTCTTGGTGTATTAGGACGATGTGATCGTATTCGCCAGCGATTTTAAAACACATCTCGAAAAACGAGGTATAAAATCTTAAATTGAGACCATCAAAATGTAAATTTGTGATGGATGAAGTGAGTTATTTTTGATTTAAAATTACGAAATATGGTCTCAGTCCAGACCCTGCCAAAACAGCAGCCAATAAAATTAAAAAAGACGATATTAAAAGATTTTTAGGTATGATGAGTATGATTGATTATTGCTTATCGTGTGGTACATTCCAAAAATTCAAAGTTAAAAAAACGTCAAAAAAAGTCCTTTTAGTCTCGATAAACAAGGCATGGGACTTGGTCGGAATCGATGTTGCTGGTCCACTGAAAAAAACAAAATCAACTAATAATTCCTTTCAGCCTTTTTTGATAGTTCTGATAGGCGAGGCTTAGTCGAACTTTCCAGGAGAAACTTCAAAAGAATTTTTAACAGATGAAATTGTCATAGATATGGTACGCCAGCCGGATTATCACTTATCAAGGACTAAATTTTGAGGCGTAAACACTAAAAAGATATTATGACCGGAATAAAAACAAAAAGCTCAGAACTACAGCATACCATCGACAGTGCTATGGCTTGACCGAAAGGACAATTCGAACAATATAACATATGCTTTCTATGTACGTAAGTGAAACTCATAACAATTGCGATGAAATTATAAAGCCAGTGATTTTTGCTTACAATAATTCAAAACATTCTTCAACAAATCATGCACAAAATGAAATTTGGGAAACTGATGCCAACCACAGTTGACAGGTTGTGCGTCCTCACTCAAAGAAATACAAACGAGACTAACCTTGCGAGGACGATAAAAGAAAATATCAGAAAAAACTGAATGATGGAAGTGTGAAAGGCTAAGTGAAATTCGCAGTAGGTTTTACTGGTAAAGTCTAGACAGAGACCAGGGCAGCTTTGAAGCCTTGAACATAAATTCATCGGACCTTATACAATTTTAGAAAGAATTGGTGAGGTAATTTATAAAATAATAAAATAAAAGATTTATTTTATAAAAAGTAAATTATAAAATAAAAGATCTAAGTAGCGACTAATCGCAAGTTGTTCATTTTAACTTAGAATGATACATTACATGATACAAGTTTTGACAAAACGCGTTCATCGCTGATGTTTTTACTCGTCTTTTTCTTTGAATTATAAATTAACTTTTATTTATAAAATAATAGCTATAAACGTTACTTTTTTAACGATTTTTGATAAAAAGCGTTTTGAAGAAAATAAAAACGCGTTTTTTTTTCTCGACACAGTTAAGTTTTAGTGTGTAATATAACAGTCTTATTTTTCTCTCGATTTAGTTTAACCATGCGCTTAGAGGCATGTTAAAGTTTTTTGATTTTTTGTTTTTTTTTGACCGAAAAAATCGCTCTGCAAATCTTTAAAAGCTCCTCTTGACGTTTAAAAAATTTTTCACCAACTTCAACAAAATTTGCTGCACCTGTTGGCAAAAAGTTCGCAAAAATTTGTGCAATTTTAATTGCGAATTTAAATTTTAGGCTCTTTTGCAACATTAGTTTAAAGCTCACTCAAGTAATTTTTTAATTTTTAGGATTTTTTTATTAAAAAGCAACGTAATTTCTTTATAATAGTTTCAGATTTAAAAATTTTTCTTTTAATTTATTTAAAATACTTAAAATATTTTTTTTTTATATTATTAGAATAATTATAATCAAGTTTTATTAAGAAATGTTATCAATTTTGCTTAAATCCACCTTACTACTGCCCCCCCCCCTCCCTCCTTGGTTGTTAAATTTTTTTACCAATTTCAGTTCTAAGTTTTTTCCCGTCTTTCGACTCAATAATTGGTAACAACCAGTGTTCGGGACTCTAAAATTTGACTTGAGTCGAATCTTTTTTTATGATACAAAATTGATTAAGAATCAAGTCTAAGTCAAAATTATTTTACTCACTTTGTCTTTTTAAAACATCCAAATATTAATTAAAAAAAGTTTCCGCTTTTTAAATTACTATATAGAAATTTTGTTCAAAACATCGACTCTTTTTTTGATGGAAAGAGAAAATTCAAGGATCCATCAAAATTTAGGATGTTCAAGCTAAGAGTGGATCGATTGACAATTTTTTTTTATGAAAGAAAATTATGATACATTCAAAGAGCTGTCTAACATTTAATTTAACCTACCTGCATTTAACCTTCTTAATTAACTTTTACGTTGAATTTAACATGTAATTTTCCTCATATTTCTCTAAACTTTCAAATTTGATACAATTTAATTAACATTTTTTGTATTTTGAAAAAATTCAAAGTCAAAGAATTGGAAATGACTAAGTGTCAAACTCGTAGATGAGAGTCACGAAAATATTTTTATCAGACTCCGTCTTGAGTCAAGCCGCATTCTCCTTAATCACTGACTCAATTCGTCAAAAAAAATGACGAGTCACTAACTCTGGTAGATACTCAGAAAGAGCCCTTTTATTTTTTTTAATAGAATTGGAAATTTTCTCATTATAAATCATTTTTGACCCGGTTTTAAATAAATTGCTAAATAGTAAATCGATAAATAGCAGATCAGCATTTTTATTTAAAAACTGACCAGACTTTTTTCCTTTCTGACCAGAAAATTCAATACAAATTTCTTTCTATCAAAAATCTGTATAGACTTTTGAGAGGTTTCAGAAAAAATTATTTCGCACTTTTCCGGATAAAAATCTAGTTTTGTGAAAAAAATTTTATTCAAATTTATTGTAGTTTTTAGTATTAGAAGGAAAGGATACAGGTAATAATGGATATTTTTTTGATAATTTTAATTTTCACCTTTAGAGTTTTAATGTCTTAAGGCATTTTCCGGGACTTTTTTCCTTAATAATTAGATAAAAGAAGCACTAAAAGTCATCAGTTTCAACTTATGAAACATGTAATTGAAAATTTAAAAAAAAACTTGAATGCGAATTTTCATTAGCTCAATCTCTTTGCCGATTAACTTTAATTTAAAACAATATTTACTTTTATTTTAAATTCTTTGCTTTTAAAGCTACCCTTTGAGATAAAAAAAATTTTTACCTTCTGCAACAAAATTTGCTGCACCTGTTGGCCAAGTCTGCAAAAACTTGTGCAATTTTAAATGCGTATTTAATTTAAGTTTTTTTTAATGCTGTGTAAATTTGCAGAAAAAAAATTTTAATTGCAAAATTGCAAAAATCTATTAATTAGATGTAAATATGCGCACTTTGAAACTTTCAATTCAAAATCTTAATTTTTTTTTTATTTTTTGTTTTTTGAATTTTAACAACCCTATACGATAATAATTTATCAAATAAAATAAAAATGAAAAATTTATAATTTGGAAAAACTTTATTAACTTTATTCGCGACGTTTCGGTAAAACGAAGTTAGCATTGTCAAGCTGTTAATTTATCTAAAAGGAAATAATAGGAAAAAACAAGGAAAATTTGAAAATAAAATTAAAAATAAAAATAATAGAAAAAAAATTATAATATTTCAAATATGAAACGTAAAATTATTTATGGGGTATTTTTGCAATTTTATGTAATTGCATCAAGCATTAAACATCTGCTTATTGTGTGTACTCAAGAGTCACATTTTCAATTTAATGGAGAATATTTTGATCAAACAGATGGTGTAGCTATGGGCTCACCACTCGGACCTTTATTTGCTAATATTTTTATGTCCGAATTCACCCTAATATTAAGTTCACTATTTAACATGAATGTAATAAAACACTCCGCTTCTTAGACACTTTGGTTAAAAGAAGTTTAAATTTACAATAACTATTTACCATAAAAAGACCTTCACAGGAGTATACCTAAATTGGACTAGTCTTACAGCTAGGAAATACAAGATAGGTTTAATGCCGTGTTTATTAAATCGAATTAAGGCTATTTGTAGTGAATGATATCATTTCTGAAAAGCAGAAATTGCATTCTTTTAAAGAATCAGTTCCCTCAAGATATAATTGAGGAAGAGTTTAAACGTTTTGAAATTAAAAAACCGAAACAATTAGAAAATATTGAAGGCAGTATTGAAGTAAAAAGGTATATTGTGTTACCTTACTCCAACAACAAATGTGAATATTTTGCAAGAAGACTGAAAAAATTAGTCGTAAGCAATTTCACATTGGTGAATTTCAATGTTGCATACCAAACACCTAAAACAATTTCGATTCATTTTCCCTTCAAAGACAACATCAAAAAGAATGAGGATAAGTCGCTCGTTGTATATAACA
>NTPY01000672.1:3648130-3700310 GCA_002922825.1 Brachionus calyciflorus
TTACATTTCATAAAAATCGAACGATTACGTAAAAAGCTAAATCAAAAATAATTAACGACATGTCGTTAAAGTCAGCACAAAATTTTTTAAAAACTTCAAAAAAAGGCCTTTTTCGACTTTAACGACATGTCGTTATGTCATTTTGAAAACCAGTGTTCGATATTTAGCGACATGTCGTTAAACCCAAACACCCAACTTTAACGACATGTCGCTAAAATCGAGCAATTACGTTATTATTATTTTTTTCCTATTATTTCCTTTTAGATAAATTAACAGCTTGATAATGGTAACTTCGTTTTACCGAAACGTCGCGAATTGTTAATAAAGTTTTTCCAAATTATAAATTTTTCATTTTTATTTTATTTGATTAATTTTAACAAATTAAATTCATCTATTACGTTTCTTATCAATTGAACTTGTTCATTGGCTTCACTAACTATCTAATCATAATCATTCTCAGTAAGATGATTACCTGAAAGATCTAAAATTCTTAAAGAATTCATTAATTTAAAACAATCTTTTTCAATGAATTTAATTTGACATCTACTTAAATAGAGCTCTTTGATCTTTTCCAATCCGTTAAAATACGATTTATAAATCAACTCAAAAATATTTTCTTTTAGATCTAAGTATTCTAAATTTTCTAATGATAAGAAAATATTCGGCGGTAAATTGCTTAATTTAGTACTAGTTTTTTTAGATTTACTAAATTTTGAAAAATAGTAAATTCTAGGTTTTCTATTTTATTACATTTAAGATTTAAAGACGTTAGTTTTTTAAAACTTAAAAAAGCCTGTTCTTCAATACAATTAATTCTATTCCAGCTGAAATTTATATCTTCAATATTTTCTGCGCCTTTTAAAGTAAAGTTTCCGATTTTTTGAATTTTATTCCGACTAACGTCTAATTTTTTTAAGTTTTTCAGCTCTCCTAAGGAAAAATCTTCATCTTCGACAAGTTTGTTTAAGCCTAAAACTAAATTCTCTAAAGAAACTAAGCCTTTAAAATTATTTTTTTGAATCTCAGTGAGATGGTTTTTTAAAAAACTTAGGTACTTTAGATTTTTTAAATTATTAAAGGTTTCATTTTCGATCGATATAATACGATTACGATTAAAATCTAAAATTTCTAAATTTTCATTTCCTTTAAAACAACCGAGCGTTAAATTTTTTATCTTATTTCGATTTAAGTCAAAGCACCTCAATCTATTTAGAATTTCAAAAAGTTCTTCTTTTAAAGTGCTGATTTGGTTCGAATCAAAATAAAGATTTTCAATGTTTTCCAATTCATTAAATTGTTCTGATTTCAAAATTTCTAATTTATTATCCGATAGCCTTAAATCTTTCAAATTTTTTAAATCTCTGAATGTATTTTCTTCAATTTTCTCAATGCAATTGCGATCTAGTAAAAGTTCTCTCAGGTTTGACAGGCCATCGAATGCTTTTTGATCAATTTTTTCTATTCCCATGTACGATAATTCAAGGCTTGTCAAGCTTTTTAATTTCAAATTATTAAAAATTTGATTCAAAGTCGAATTTTCTATTGATTTGACTCGAATAAAATCGATTTTTAGTTCGCTTAAATCTTTATTATACTCATCGTTTATTTCTAAGATGTCATCGAGTTCTTTTTCAGCTACTTGATTGAAAAATTTGATCAAGATTTTATGCTCAAAAACATCCTTAAATAAAAATTTCAGTGCTAAATGAACAAAATTTTGAATTTTAAGGTTCAAATTTTATTTTAGAAAATTTAAATTTTTTTAAAATTTTTATTTGATTTCATAGCTTTTAACGATATTTTGCAAAAATCAAATAAAATATTGAAATTTTATGTCTATTTCGAACCAGTCGTATTTTTGATCGTATGTTTAGTTCCAGTAAATGGTTGTTTTAAGGTACACCAAAACATAAAAGTTAGTTAAAATATGTCTTTTTTTTAGCCTAAATAACTTATGTCTATTCTGATAAAATAATCTATTAATTGTTTGGTCATTTATTTCCGTCATACAAATCAAATCAGATCCAAATCTTCTAAACTTTATGTTCAAGTAATAGATGTTATCTTTTCAGCTAAAAAAAAAACGTAATTTAATTGTTTTAGTTATAGAACATAAGTTAACTTAAAAAAAATTCTTTTTAATGAAACCATTTCGATCGGGTCGTTTCTATTATTTCACCATAAGGTCACATAAATGATTTCCTAAATTTTTTCTCACCACTGAAATATTAATAAACAATTAAGATAGCTCAGTCGTGGCTATCGCTCAGTCAATATAATTCAATTTTTTTTAATAGCTAAAAATATTATCTTATAAAATTTAGTGTTCGAATTTTTCAAAATTGACTATAAAAACAATCGTATTTAGATAATATAGCTTGCTTACCTCATTTAGATTTTCAACATAGTCAAATAAATTCTCGTCAGTAGGCTCAAGGAAAATATTTTTTCTGTTAAAAAAACTTGTTAGTTAAATATTCTGTTTAAAATTTTTTAAATGTCAAAATTACTGAAAATTTTTTTTTGTGAATTCACTTATATAGCCTTTTTTCAAAATTAACAATCCAATAGATATGGTTTTCATTTTGTCTAAAGGTTGTTTTTTTACAAACAAAAAACTTCCACTTTTGAACAAATGTTTTTTAAGAAGTTCATCCTGATTCTGATTTCTAAGTGACTCTAATACTTTAACATGATCATTATTATATAAATCGAAATTGTTTATGGTTTGGATTTCTTCAATTTTATAAAACCATCTCTGTCTTTTGAAATTTATTTTCGATATTAATTCTTTGTTTAAACCATCTTGAAAAATATATTTTTCAGTTTCGATGTCTATTTCGTTTATTAGTTGATCATAAAAATTGTTTATTATTTTCCTGTAAAAGCTCAGGTTTATTTTTACTGAAACCATTTTTCATAAATAAGAATTAAGATTTTTTCATTAATTATGAATTTTTGGTAAAATTCATTTATGTTTTAAAAAGTAGATTGATTTCAATAGCTTTATAGGAGCCTGAGTTTTTTAGCTGAATAAATTAAATTGCTAAAGAATTTTTTGAGAATTTAAAGCAATTTTGACGAAAGTATTAATGAATAATTTCGCCACTAAGCTTAAGCAGACACAGAATACTTAGAAACATTTTTTTAATTTATTCTTAATTTAATAAATTATATTTTATAAACCTTTTAAAAATTATAAAAATTTTATTATAAACATCTCATAATTTTAATTTACTCATCGTTTTGAAAATTTAAAATTTAAAAGACACGAAAAAATGTTGAATTTTAGGCATAATCGTTCATATCTTCATCGCTACATAAAACTTGTCAGCTTCTTCATTAAAATAATCCAGATTAAAATTCATAGAAAATTAAAAAAAAATGAACAGTTTTTTAAAAAATTTCAGCTTTTGATCCAAACTTAAAATTAAGATTAATTTCAAAGCCTTAAATCTTAAAATATAGTTAAAAAGGAACCATTTATAAATTTAATGATGAAAATTTTTACATCATTAAATTAAATATTAATAAGTAAAATAAATTGAATTTAGCATTTTATGATTAAATGCTGATAAATTGTCAAGACCTCAATAGAAAACAAAAGCAAATATAACACCAATTCCAAAAGTTGAGCATCCGAGAAAACCAAGTGATTATAGTAGTGATGGGTCAAAACTAAACTAATTTAGTCTAGTCGATCAAAAATAAGTTAACTAAACTCTAGGTTTTGCAAATTAATTTTTTTTTGAACCTGGAAGTGAAAAAATATGTTAATTAATTTTATTTCCCTTAAATTTTGAAATTTTTTCTATTTCGAAATTTAAACTAAATTAGTTTAGTCGACTTAATTTTAGTTAACTAAAATTTAGTTAACTAATTTTTAGTCGACTAATTTATAGTTAACTGAAACTATAGATTATAGACCAATAAATGTTGAATCCATCTTTTCTAAAGTATTTGATAGAATTATTTGTAAGTTCATTATAGAATAAACCAAGGAGATATGGGAAAAAAACAAACAGCATATTTTTTTCCCAGGAAAATGTACAATGAGTGCAATTATAAAAATAAAATTAGTCGATGACATGAGCACGACAATCGATAACAAAGAATCAATACTAGCATTTTTTTTTCGATTTTTAAAAGCGTTCGTTTTGAGTAACCCTGAAAGATTACTCTCTAAATTTGAAAAAATTTTACCAACGTGGTTAACATAATGGATAGCCTTTTTTGTGAATATAAATCTTAGGGTGAATGCTAATAAATTACAACAAAATTGAAAGATGTCCATAGAGTTGCATTGCTTAGTGTAATGCATGATAGTATACATTTAAAAAAGGAATCTAGATTAATGTGAAGCCGTGGCTGAGTGGATCGTATGTCCGCCTGATGAGAGCTAAGAAGCTCGAAACGCGTCGTGGGTTCGATCCTCGGTGGCTTAACATTTTTCTGGAAGAAACCCCAAAATAGTTAATAGAAATTTACAGCATTACATTAGTAAGCTGAATTAGAAAAATTCGCTGATGACATCCTTAGCCATAATTTGAGTCCACCAAATCTTCAATTAGATAGGAACGAAATTGAAGTAAATAATAATCTTGATTAGAGCCAAAAAATATAATATAAAAAATGCCAACGACCGTATTAATAAAATGGCGATTGAAAATGTTTCAAAATTGTTAAAGGATCCCAACAATCCAATTTCAAAGAAGTATAAAAATAAAGATCGTTCGAATTACTGGTTTCCATTCAAAACAAAAATTGCCAAAACAATGTTTGAATTTAAAAATGACCCAGAAATTTGGAAAAAAACGAGAAAAATCGGCTGTTTAGAATAAGAGCAAGATCACTAAAAAATGAAATTAATCCTGATTGCAAAGAAGCAAAACCAAGAGTAAAATGTTTAAATTGTGGAAAGAGTTATGAAGCAAAAATTGGAATAAAAACACACCAAAGAAGATGCCGAGGCACTATAAACTAACCAACTTCTTTTTTCTTTTTTTTTGGACTCAACAGATATCTTTTTTTTTTCATTTATTTATTATTTTTATTTTATATATAATAATATAAAATAATTCACTGATACAAGGCCTAGTACTTCTCGTATGTATCAACGAAGTGCTACTTTATATTTATAAATAAACTATTAAAATTGAGGGTGGGTCCCTCCATTCGAAAAAGACTGGCTTGGCTCTTGTTGCCAAGTAAAACTGAATTGTTTACTTTTGATTAAAATTGAGATAATATAGAAGAATTTAATAAATTAATTATTATATTCAGCTTTTAAAGTCGTAGCTTTAAGAAAAGTAATCAAATTTTGAAGTAAGTCAAAAATTTGTACCAAATTAACATTATCTAAAAAGTAAAATAAAATTAGATTCTTTAAAAAAATCAAAAATCGACTGATATAAAATAAAGTAAAGAAAGGTGTGGTTAGAAAAATCAAAGAAAAATAACTGCTGGAAAAAATCAAGACAATAATTTTTAATGATTAAATTGTTTTTTTACTTAATCACATGATATTTCTCAAATAATAATCACTAATCAAAATTTCATAAATACCATATAAAAATCTGTTATTAGAATAAATTTATTTTTTTTAATTTAATTTCAAAAAATGAAAACATTAACTCTTATATTTTTACTTAGCCTTTCTGCTCTGTCAGTTTTAGCTAAAGTAGATAAACTTGACTAGGAAATTTCTTTTTTAATAAATAAATTTTAATCATTTTTAAGTATGAAGAAATTTGCGAACAAGCAAAATACCCACCCGATCCAAAAACATCGTTTGTTCCCACCTATGTTGTTAATTTAGACTTGCCACCAAGTCAGAGATGGGTGGAAATAAGCAAAATTTATCAAAAACCTGTATATATTTTAAATGATTTTAAAAATTGAAAAAAATAATGTTTTATCTTCTAGTTGGCTGCTCTTGTTACTTATATAAAAGAATTTGCTCTCGAATTTAGTCCTAAACTTCAAAAAATAATTGATTTAATTGACAATAAACTTGTAAGTAATTAGGCGATTAAAAAAATTATGAAATTTTTTAATTTTTCACTTATAAAAAAAAGGGGAAATTGGCAGATTCTTTACCAGCCCCATATGGTGAAGAAATAAAAGGAATTGCAAATGCTACAAATATTGAATTAGGTGAATTGGTTCTCTACAACATTTTTTATGAAGTTTTTACTTTGTGCACATCAATCGTTGGTGAAGATTCCAAAGGAAATATGTACCATGCTCGAAATTTAGATTTTGGACTATTTTTAGGCTGGGACGTTCAAAATGATGTAAGTTGTTCAATTTAATTTATTATTTTTGATCGGTGTGAGACCAATAAAAGATGTATTGACGTTGAATTTAAACTTATCAGAAGCATAGACTACATAGGCGTAATACGCCCTTATTATATTCTAAGATACACCAATTTTTACTACGCTCTCCATTTTATGTCTAAACAAAAAAGATTATTTTAAAATATTTAAAAGATATATTCTAATTTTTTTAATGGTCTTATAGTCTATTGGAAATGCAGCAGGGGCGTAGTTAGGAATTTTCAAATAGACGGGCTTCAAAATTTTTTTCTTCTAAAATGGTTGTCTTAGTCATCTATTGAAAAAAAAATTTTAATTTTGAAACAAATTTTAGTCTTATCTTTTTTTTGAAAAATGTTTATCAATTTAGAAATCCAATTATTTGTAGCCTCTTCCTTTTTTAATACTAAGCAAAGCAGTGCTATCTGCATTGAATTTTTTAGCCAATATTTAATATTGCTTAAAGGGTTACTCAATTTAATTCAGTTAAACGTAAGCCACTGGAAATGAATTTTTTTACATAGCGTCATCATTTTTTATTATATATGGCATCAGCTTATATATGGGAAAAAGTAACTCTCTTTTAAAAATAGGAAAAAACAATCAAAAATAATTCTAAAATTATCCGTCAAGACTCTACCCACATAAATACTTTTGAGTATCATATTTTATTAGACGTCATGTGACAAAGGTACCAAAGTTTTATTATATCTTAAATTTTTTTCTAACTATTGATTACTAACCAGAAGATTAAGAAACAAATTAAATTTTAAAAGTTTTTAATAAGTTCAAATTACAAAATTTTGTTTGGACTTTTGAAAAATTAGGATAACCGAGTCTTTTTTACATTGAAACGAACATACTTTATTTTACAAGAATTTATTCAGATTATCCAAGTCGGTATGCAGTTCAAAATTAACAAATATTAGCCGTTTTTTTAATACTGAAATAAGCTCGGATTTCTCGGACTTTTTAGAGCTGTTGAAAAAATTCAACAAAAATATAATACGCTTTAAAATTTATTTTTAAATTTTATAAAGACTTGGATGGTAAGTCAATTGCTTCGTCCACTTATAATAAATGTAAATTACACTAAAGGTGGCCAATTACAATACAAAACAGTTACTTTTGTTGGTTTTGTTGGAGTTATCACAGGGATAAAACCAGTGAGAATACGTTTTTAAAATAAGCTTCTTTGTGATAATGAAAAACTATCTTAAATTCGTATTTTCAAGAATTCATTTAGTATATCTATTAATGAAAGATTTGGGGCTAATGGTGGATACATTGGTTTATTTGAATGGTTTTTAAATATAAATAGAAACCAAGCGTGGACAACTTTTTTAGCTAGAGATGTATTCGAAAATGATAATATGGATTTTGATGGAGTTATTAAGACTTTAACAAATACTCCTATTATAGCTCCAGTTTACTATATAGTCGCTGGGCCTGAAAAATTACAAGTATTTTTTGAAAATAACCACTTATCTCTATTTTGAAAATTTTTATTTTTGTGTTAAAAGGGTGCTGTTGTTACTAGAGATAGAGCTAAGACAGTTGACGTTTGGACCTTAGGAACTAACGATACCTGGTTTCTTGCTGAAACCAATTATGATCATTGGAAGAAGCCTTTAATCGTCGATGATAGAATTACACCATGTAATAGGTGCATGAACAAGCTCGGACATGAGGTATTTTTTTATAGTTTTTTTTATCAATATGCTTTAAGATAATTTTATTAATCATCTTCTTGAAATTTTTGAGTTTAGTTGGGTCGATTTATTAAAAATTGAAAAAATTGCTTGTCTCATACAAAAAAATCTTTTATAGTAAAGAAAAAAAACGATTTAAAGTTGAATTCTTTTGAATAAATTTAAATTATAAATTCCAAATTAACAAATTGTAAGTGTTAGGATAACTAGTATTTTATTAAAATCATCATGGTTAATGCTGTGAAAATTCTGGGATTTTCATAAATGATGAATGAGTTTTTTTTTGAGTTTTAAGTTGATTTTGATAAAACTTTTATACAAAATAATTTGACATCAAGGTATCCTTAAGTTTTTGATTTTAATTTCCGTTTTTGGGTAATCGAGAGTGAGTGTTTTATCGTACAAAAATAAAACAAAAAAAACGCGGTAAAAACACGTGAAAGACTAAAAGACAATTATTTTTGGCGAAATCAGAACCTGTAAATTTAGTTTTGAACAAATAAACACTAAAAAAACAGCAATAAAAAATACGCTGCATTAAAAGAGTTTTTGGTCTGTTTTTCTCGGGTCAATTTTTCAAGTTTTGGTGGATATGTTAGATCATTATTAAAGGTTATATGTTAATTCAGTTAAATTCATTTTCTAAACCTTAGCTATTTTTTAAATAAAATAAAGAAACAAGAGTCCCAGAATAAAATAATTTAGTTAAAAATATTTGATTAATCCTTTAAAAAACTCTTTATGGTTTTAAATTCAGATTTTGATTTAAAATTTAAATAATTTTTGTATTTGTATTGTAGAATATGTCATTTGAAGGCTTATTCAACGTCCTCTCATCTAAGCCAGTCTTAAACAAAGTAATTTAACAAAAAAATATTAATTTTATTAAAATTTTGATTAATTTTTTCTTTATAAAAAAAGTTAACTGTTTATACGGCTTTAATGGAACTAAAAACTGGAAAATTAGAGACTTATATTCAATATTGTCCAACTCCGTGTGATCCATTCTAATTTTTAAATTTTTTCTAATTGAAACAAAAAACACTTTTTTATCTAGTTAATTTTGACATGACAACAAAAAATACTTTTAAAGGTCTCTTTTTTGTTAGAAAATTTTTTTTAAATATTATTTTTGTTAAATAAAAAATTGAATCATAATTAAAAAACGATTTCTTCCGCAAATATTTCCGAATCATTTAACTTGAATATAAAACAGATTGAAGACTCTAATTTTTGGTTAATTAATACAGAAATATCACAATCTTGGTCTGCATTTGTACATGTGAACATATTTTTTATCTTCTCAAGAGGAATTAATCTCTCAATTGTTGTTTTATGCAGTTTAAGTTTGAATAATCGAGATATTCCAACACAATTTAAAACAACTTGAATCTGAACATTTAAAATCGGAGATTCATTTGAATTGCCACATAAATTACAAATCCAAGTTCTAAAAAAAATAGAAATAACTGTCCAATAAATAATGAAGTTCTTGCGTTTAAATTACTTTTCAATTTGGTCGAAATTTAATTGAGAAGACTGAGCATTTGTGTCTTCCATATCAGTGCCTCTATTTTGGCAATTTTGACAAAAGAAATCAAATGAACAATTATCCTCACAAATATTCAAAATAATACCACTAACCCGAAAAAATTCGTATTCGCTTAAGTTATAATCATTTTTTAGTTCGGTTATATTTGAGTATATTAGTTTTCTAAGTGAAATCGAATCGAACGGGTCATAATATAAAGAATTTTTTTCTTTAATTTGATTGAATTTCGACAAATCGATAGGCTCGATCGATGAGAAAAGTCCAAATTTCACTATTTTATCTTAAAAATTTTAAAACATAAATTTTTAAATTTTTCTTTAAATATTATCAATAGAAATTAAACTACCATCGGTGGATTCACTTAAAGTGATATTTTTCAAAGCGATCACAGTTATTTTATCTTCAAATTTGCAATTAAAAACTAAAAAATTGTCTTTAAGTTTTTGAATAAGTGAAACGTCTCTTATTTGAGATAAGCTTTCTAATTGTAATGATCGAATTTTTAAGTTTGTATTTGTAAAAACTTGAATTTTTTCAATAAAAAATAGCAAAATTTTTTGAGAATTTTCAATTTCATGAATTTTAAAAATGATCACATCATTTAAATTAAAATATAATTGACCTAAAAATTTTGATTCTGCTAAACGAGCATTCTAGAAAAAGAAAAGAATTTTAAAAATTAAAAACTAAATTTTTTTTCAAAATTTAAATAATACTTTTAAAGATAAGACGTTTTGTTCTTCTATAAATTCTTTAGAAATTTCGATCTCATTTAGTGTACTTCGATTGGCACTCATGAATTCAAAAATATAAATTATTTTTTGACATAGTTTAGGACTAAGTTTTGATTTAGAATCTCTTTTTGAGTTGACTGTATTCCATAAGAAACAAATTTGGTCATGTACTTCAGGATTATCTCTAAAATTTAAAAAAAAAATAAATCGGTCAAAATTATTTAAATATTTTTAAAAAATTTAGAAACAATTTTAAAGACTAAAAAGATATGTTAGTTAGTTCAGGTTATTTATACTCGTATTTGCCAGGAGCTATAAGCTGTCACCTAAGTAGTGGCTTGTTCGAGTCGTGTGATTGTCCTCGAAGCACATTATCGCATAGCAGGGGAAACTGCGCAAGTTAAAACGCGATCCGAGTAGTGGTAATACTGCTGTGACCATTCACAAAGTGATTTTTTGAATTTTCATGAAAACTCATCCAAGACAAATGTGAGACAAAGGTTCAAAAATATTTATGCAATTTCACACGAAATCACACATTTTCTCATGAGTTCGCAGCAATTCCAAGATTTAAAAAGCGAAAAAATAATTTTCATGAGCTTTCATAGAAATTCATGAAATCTTGACTTATTTTTAATTTACATATTTTTAATTTTTCAAAGAAGAAAGAAAACTTAAGAAAAAGGTATTTCTTGATTTTATTTTCTAACCCAGTCAATTTCATTTTTCTGAGGCAGACATGATTCATTCTTTCAACTGTATGTCACAGATAAATTAATATGCGACTTGTATTTTAAAGCATGTTAATCGAACTTGTTTCCAATATGACATTGTTTTTGTAAAATGGTCTGTTTTTGAAGTTTTTTTTTTAAATTTAGTGCCGAACTTAAAGAAATGTCTTTAATTTTTTTTAATTTGGTTTTATTTTTTCTACATGTTTTTTATGAGATCAGTATAAAAAAGAAATTTTCGACATGTCGTTAAATCGAAATAACCAGCTTTAACGACATTTTTCTAAAATTGGGTTCAACGACATATCGCTAAATTCGAACAATTACATTAATTTAAAAAGTGTAATTAATAAATTGATGACCGATTGTTGAAGATTAAAAAAAGTTAAAAATAAAAGTGGTAAATAAATTTTATAAACTGTATATATGAATTTTTTTATCTTACTTTTTGGTCAAGTTTTGCTTTTCAATAAATTTTAGAGAATTAAATTCATATTTATGAGATTGAATTATTTCATTGAAATCAAGACTTAAAGGAAAAACGATCAGAGCAAACAATCCGCATTTGTCACTCACAATTATTTGTCGTCTTCAAAAAAAAACAAAAAACTTAACCTCTTTTGTAATACTTTGATACATTAACAAAAAATCTACTTGTATTGAGAATTATCAAATTGAGTTCGTTGGGTTTGGAAAGAAGAAAAGCTATTTGCTTTAAAAAACCCAATTCTTTGAACAGTGGCATTAAAACCAGTAAATCCATAATAGCCAATGTTTTCGAGTGCATCCAAAATCGAATTCATTCTCAAGTATTGAGAATTTGACGAAATTAAAAGATCCGTGTTTTTATTTTCATTATAATACTCTGAGTCTGTTTGAGTATAAAAAATACCACTTTGACCTTGAGTATAAAAATTACTAGTCTTTTGTGTAGCTAATGGTTTTGCAATTATCGGTTTTGTATTTTTGGTCTTGAGGCATTTTATAAACATTTTAGGATCGAAAAGATTTAATTTACAATCACCAGAACTATCGACACAACTTGGACATTGTAAACCATTCAAATTAAAAACAAGTCTTTCAAACTTATCAATTTTTATCATTTCATAATATTCATTTTCTCTCTCAATTGACGCTATTTCTATCAAATTAGTACAGAAATATAAATTCTGGTTAAATTCTTTCAATAACATTTTTCTCCTTAAAAAAAAAATTATAAAAAATTTGAAATTATTCGATATTTGTTCAAATTTACCATGGAGGAAATATGTTTATAAAATATTTTGATTTGATTATTCCAGGCTGAAAGTAAGATGCATAATCGAGTTCTTCATTTGATATTAGAAGATAAGAAACATTAAGAGATGAAATTTCACTATTGGAATTTTCGAATTCACTCAAATTGTAGGCATACAACAAGCAAAAACTGTTGTTCGGCGATACTTGACAGAAAAAAGGAACGAGTTTGACTATATTTGATACATTCTTAACTTAGATAAATTTTTTTTTAGATGAAAATCTTGAATTTAAGATGTTTTTTGATAATTCCTAAATATAAAAAATTATTTATTTCAATTATCTAATTACAGTAAAGCTTTGCTTAAAAGCTTAACTACGGGTAACGTACCCGTACCAAAAAAAAATTTTTTAATTATTTTTAGTTTGGCGACCGTATTGTCGCCGCACCAAAAATAAAAATTAAAATTTTTTTTTGATACACGGTACGGGTTCGCTTGTGGTAAGGTTAATTCGCGAGAAATCCAGTAAATTCAAAATGACGCAAGTTTATTAGGGGTAGTGTATTAAAATATTTCAAAAGATACTGTTTTCTAGAAAATTTTCTAATAAATGTCTTCTTTCATAAAATATACTTTGATTTTAACTAAAAAATTAAATTCGAATATTCGAATTGCTTCCATCTTTGAAAAATAATAATTTCATTTTTTTAAAAATAATATCCAGGTTATAAGAAAGATTTGGGAAAAACTCGAATTTTGCCAAAATCTCAAACTCCATGAGCTGAAAATATCATAATTTTGTACAATTTTAAATTATCTATCAGAATTTGAAAAGTCTTTTTGGGTGTATTGGTATAAATCAAAAGTGTTTAAAGGGTGTATTGTACGTGTTAGATGATTCCTGTAAAAATCTTTGGGAAGAAAAGAGACTTAAAATTATGAACGAGCATGCTCTCAAGTCATTTTAGAAAAAAAAATAAAAATTGAGTAATACGCTTGGGTGTATGTATTTAAAAATAAATAGGGACGGAGATTTTAAAGGAAGTCTTAAATAGTTGTATTTACTTGGTTTTCTTGTCTATAGTCTTTGGTTTTTTTGATATATTAAAATACTCAAATTCTTACTTTTTGCTAGGATAATTAAATTTACAAAGCTTCGCTTTGAATAAAAAATTAAAATTTTTATAATTTCCGTTTGTCTAAAGAAAGAGATTTAGGTAAAGAAGCAATATTAAAATTTTTACTTACATTTTTGAGTAGCACCATCGGTGACTTTTTTCTTATTCATATGATGTTTGATAAAATTAATACTTGATTTCTGTCTTATTAATAACTTTTGCAATTTATCAGCGTAACCATTTCTTAAATTAAAATAAAATTAAAATAAAACTGAAAATCTTAATTTTTAAGAAGTATCTTCTAACTTGATAAATTTAATTTTCTTTTTCTTATTTTCCATTTGACTCAAGCAAATACTTGAATTATTAGCCAAAAAATTCGATTGATTAAATTTATCTAAAACAGTTGTTTCATTAAGATTTTGTCTTGGATTTACCATTGAAGAGTTATTCAATTTTGTATTGATTTCTTTAAGCCATTCACTTCCTTTTGAGTTTATTGTCTCATCAAAAACATTATTTGAATTAAAATAAACCTCTTCTTTAATATCATGATGTTGTGTGTAATTTTCTTGGAAGCTTGAACTCGGCTCAATGATTTGATCTTTTTCATTATAATTCCCTGCTTGTTCTTCCATTTCTTCTAAATTTAAGGAATTTGTTGACATGGACAAATAATCAATTGGCTTATGTTTATCTTTGTTAAACAATTCAGTCTCTGTTTCATCTTTTAACAATTCGTCTATGTCATTTACTTTAGGTAGACCTTTAGCTTTGAATAATATTGTCTTTTTGCCATAATCGACATTTTCTATATCATCAATGTAATTACTTGATTTAATGCTAATAGACTTTTTGACTTCAATTGGAAATTCATCGCCAATTAATTCATCTAAATTTTCAGTTCTTTTATTCATGATCTTATTCGGAGAGATCTTTTTAATTTTTGAATTTGGATTCGGTTCAACTTCTTCAATTATTTCGTCGATTTCATTGATTCTGTGATTCAAAAATTCAATTTTTTCTCGCTGTGGAATTCTGGGCTTTGGCTTATCTTCGACTAAAATCTCTTCGCCAGTCAAAATATCATCTAAATCATAATTTAAACTCTTTTGTTTATTTCTAGTCAAGTTTTTTTGTGAATTTTTTTGAGAAATTGATTCATCGATAGAAATTTCATCATCGGATTGAAAGTGAATTCTATGAATTAATTTTTGACATGTCTTTTTGGCAAATGTTTGTAATTCTGAAATACTTTCTTGTGTTGGGATTTCCTCTTCGTCCTCAAATAAAGAATCGATTTCAACGTGTTGCTTTTTTTTAAATGTTGCTACTGGTGGTTGCTGAAATATATTTTTTGATTTGAAAAAAATTTTTTGATCTCTTTTACCAATTGGTTTGTCTATTTTTATCTCTTCAATTTGAGTGGGATTACTTTGTGTCTGACTCTCTAAAATTGATTCAAGTGCAGTTTTAGACCGAATGGTTTTGGGTAATATATTTTCCGAGTCTATGTCATCTATGACTTAACAAAAATAAGAAAAATCTAAATGTTTATAAAATAAAGAAATCAAAGATTTTAAAGTGAATTTGGAGATATATTTTTTTCCGGGGTCTTGTCCTAAGTGTGAACAGGTGTTCACAAAATGTTTGATCTTTTTAAAAATGCTTGTTTGGTGAACATGGTTGCTCACAAAATGAATGATTAATAAATTTGTAATCATAAAATAAAATTAAAAACTAAAGAAATAAAAATTTGTGATCAATTATTTGTTTTTGGTGATTAGAAAACTATAAATTAAAAAAAATTAGGCACCTACAATTTAAAATTTAAAAAATAAATATTGTCTTTTTGGTTTTATAGATCTTTTATGATTGTTAATTATTTAAAAAAATATTTTCCTCTTACCAAAATTATTTTATTTTAATGATAGTTCAAATAATTCTAAGCTTACGCAAGTTATTACAATTTTATATTTTAACTTTCTTTCAAAGAATTTCCATAAAAGTTTTTTAATATTGGATTAAAATGAAAGATATGAAAAATTATTAAATTAATTCTCATATATTAACAGTCGAACCACATTAACCCGAAGGCCTCTTTTTTCCGGCATTATTTTCAAGTTCCCATTTACATTTAGTACATTATAATTTAAGCTAATGATCCGACATTTTCGATAAAGCGTAATAAAACACTCCACAAATTGAGCCGGATTAACGAGGTTCGATAATAAAAACATTTTTCTTTAAAAAACACAAAATGTCAAATAGAATATATTTTGGTGATCAGGGTGTAATTTTTTGTGATCTAATAAATGATCACAAACTGAGTGATCACTAATGTTGTGAGCAACCATGTTCACCAAACCAACGTCTTTAAAAAGATCACATTTTTGACAAGACCCGATTATCGAATATTATTGAAAAAATTAAGTTTAACAACTTGATTTATATAAAATCAATAAAGATTTTTGATAAATTTAAATTTGAATTAACTTTTTTCTTTATAAAGACTAAAGTTTAAAAAAATGCAATTAATTTTTTTTTAATTTTTTCGAATAAATGAACTGTTAATCATTTTAGCAAGTGTATTAGAACCTTGAAACTTCAGAATTAGTTTTACAGGCTATTTTGCAGCAAATATGTACAATTCTTAGAGGTGAATTTTTATCCATCTTTTTGAATTTCTTAATTATAAAATTAAAATTTCCCATTATACTGCTTACCAAATCTAATTATGAATATGTCTCCTCAAAAATAAACAGCCTTTTTCGAAGGTTTAATATCAAAAAACAAAAATTTATGAGATGTTGTATGAGAGAGTTAAAATTTTCACAAAAACTTCTTCAAAACATTCAAATAAATTTAATAAATATATTTCAATTGAATTTTTTCAAATATTCTTTGAGATTAGTTCAAGAAAAAAGATTTAAAATGATTAAAGAAAAAAAAATATATTGATTTACTTATTTCAGATATTTTCCTCTTTGATTTAATAATTCGATTTTTATCATTAGATTTAATCAAAAAGTCGAAATATTCATCCGGTTTGCCAAAAGCTGAATTTTTCTGGTTCATCTAGGTCTTTTTTAAATTTTAAAATCTAAACCAAAAAAAAAACTTTAAGAATTTTAAGCATAATTACTAAAGAAAAATTATCAAAAATTTTTTTTTTTTAAATTTTAATTTGAAATTTTCATTGGTTTCTAAAATTCTTTTGGGTCGATTGAAAGTAGTCATTCTAAACTTAACTCAATAATTAAAGACTATTTTCAATAGATTTTGAAATTTGAAAATTTCAATTGTTCAAGCTCTAGATGAATGTACATATATTTAATTTTTTTTAAAAAAAATTTACATTAAAGAGATTTTTCTCAATATAACTTAAATTTTTGAAATAAAAGAACAAAAAAAAAAGAATTTCTCTGAGGATTTACGAAGATTTACGCGTAAATAGATTTCGTTATTGTAATGTCAATTGATGTTTCACATGAAAATAATTTCAACGAAGACGAGGATGACGCCTGGTTGTACGGTGAAAATCAACAAAAACAATTAAACGATCAAAAAATGTAAAATTCTTAATAAACTACCATTTATTTTTTCTAATCAATCATTCTTTTATGTTTTAGAGATGAACCTGGAATTCTAACCGAAGATCAAAAAGTATTTTTAATTTCTTTTTAGCCATTTTACACAACAATAAAAAAATTTTAAGATCTAATTTATTCATAGAATGAAGACACTGGTGAAATATTGTCAGATAATACTAATGATGGGGTTTTAAAACAAGATGATAATTTAAATGAAAGTCAAGAAAATGATACTCAAGCTAAAGAAAATGCTGAAAATGGAGAGAATAATGGTGAAATGGACGATGAAGATAGTGATGAGAGTGAAGATGATGACGGAGTTAATATTGTAATATCAGATATAAAAAATATCAATACACAAGGAGGTCTGAACCGTCCTAAAACAGTAACAGCAACAACACTTGTAGCCAATACAGCTTTAAATCAAATTCAAGGTGTCAAGCCAGTTGCACCAATTCAAGCTAAAGGTATCGAACTAGAAACACCAGGTTTAATAAATGGAGTGCCAACAGATGATTATGACATCCAAGGTATTAAAGATGACGAAAAACCATGGCTTCAACCAGGTGCTGATATAACTGATTATTTTAACTACGGTTTTACAGAGGAAACTTGGATAGCTTATTGTTTAAAACAAAAGAGATTAAGAAGTGAGAATAATATGATCAAATCAATGATGCAAACTGGTGTAATGGGTGGGCCTATGAATGGAACTATGAACGGGTCTACACTTATATCAATAAATACACAAAATTCGATGAATCAAATAATGAGTGGTGGACCAGGTCAAGGGCCACCAGGAGTACAAGCTAATTTTTCAATGCAAAATTCTAACTTAATTCAAGCCTCTCAGCAAATTAACTTTCAAAATAAACCACCTCAATTTAATCCTAGATTTCCTCCACCTCCTGGCCAACCACCTCAAGGATTTCAGCAAAGAATGGGACCTGATCAATTGTAAAATAAATTTATTTAAGAAATTTAAAATTAAAAAAAAGTGACTTTTTTTCTTAAAGTAATATGCCTCCACCACATATGCGTGATTTTAATGCGCCGCCGCCGGTTTGGAATCAACCTGGAGGCCCGGGACCTGGTCCTGCTGGTCAACCAAGTATGGTTCCAAGAATACCACAAATGCCACCACCACGAATGTCGAATATGCCGATGGGTGGTCAAAATCAACCATTTAATGCTCCATTTCAATATGGTCCACCAGGTATGGTTCCTCAACCCGGTATGCACGATAGACCTCCAGGTATGCCACCTCACTTTTATCAGCAACAGTATGGTCGGGGTTCTGGTCCTCCTCATGGTCAAATGATGCAAGGATCTCAATGGGATAAATCAGCGTAAGATTTAAATTAAAAACTATTTATCGTGCTTAAGGTTATACCTTGGGTTAGTGAGTGGGGTTTGCATTATACTATAATTAGTTGAAGTATACAGGTATAAGTATAAAATGTTATACTTTATATACTTCTTTTAAAAATAACTCTGTAAAAATGTCTTCTAATGATGTTTTCAAGTATTTTTGGCAGAAAAATTGTTTTTCTATTGAAATAATACCAAATTGAGCAATTTTATGTTTTATACCATTAGTATAGTATAATGGCCAGTCCTGAAAATAAGATCAAACTTTATGGTTCACACTTTTATAAGAAATTAAAAAAAATTATTTTGGAAAATTTCTTTTATTTTAATTTTTTTTCTGGAAAATTATTTTTTTCGAAAAAATTCTAATCGTTTTAAAAGATTTTTAGTTAAAATTTTCCTAGAAAAGTTCGACCTTCGAGGGTCGAACCTTAGGTTATCATTATTGAGAAATTAACAATAAAGTTGTTATTTTAAAACAAAAAAATAACTAATTAAAGACATTTTTGGCAACCGAAAAATATCGCGATTAAATGCTATAAAATTATTAAGAAAGACCTTAGTTATGATATTAATTTCCATGTGAGCTCTATGAAATATTATTTATTATTATTTTATAAATATATTCTGTTATGTTCTTTTTAAAAATAAAAATTCGATCGAGATTGTGATATTTTTCGATTGCCAAAAAAATACGACCATTGTTATTTTTTTAGATTACTATGAGAGCCTTTTTTGCTTATTATCTAAGCCTAAAAATAAAATTGTTTTTTGTGACATATGAATATATGGTTCATAGAATAAAATAATCCGTCACATATAGAAAAAATTCTAACAATATCCGATCGAAGGATAAAATTTTAAAAAATAGCTTAAGAAACTTCAATCTGTTAATAAAGCCCGTTATCATTTGCAGATCTTTTCTATGTCTGACGGCTTTTTTATATTAATTATGTTTCTCTTATAGTTCTGGCGATGCTCAACATCGTTCTTCTAGAAGCCCGTCACCAAGTCGAAAATCACCGTTGAAATCCCCAGTACAACAAACTCAAACGGATAGATATGGAAAAGACTCTGATAAATACAAATCTCGGTAATTTTTTAGTTTTAATGTTCCTTTGATGAAATAGAAAACTTATTTTTTAAAATTTTTTAAGAGATTATTCTGTTCGAGATTATGACAAAGACCATAGGCGATCACCAAGTCCATCAAAACGTCATAGAAGAGATCATGATAGAAGAGACTATGACCGTAGAGACCGAGATAGGTCGAGAGATAGAGACAGAGACCGTGATCGCGATCGTGATAGAGATAGGGATAGAGACAGAGATAGTAGAAAATCTAGAGACAAATCACGTGATCGTTCAAGAGACAGATCGCGTTCTAAAGACAAAGATGACAAATATAAAAGAAGGTAAAATTCAGATTAATTTAATTTCAAATAATTAAGTATGACACATTTATTTGTTTTTAGCCGTCATAGATCGGATGATGACGATTACAGATCGTCTTCTAAATCACATAAGCGCTCAAAAAAATCATCTCGAAAAGATCGAGATAGTAATGAAAGAGAATCCTCGAATAATCCTAGTCAGAATCAAGAAACATCAAGTGCAGATAATAAGCAAGATTAAGCTCACTTGTTTCATGTGCCACGAGAAATAAAAGAAAAAAGTTTTAACTTTGTTTTTATTTTTTTTTTCAACTAATCAAAAAATATTCAAATAAAAAAAAATTTTCTTTTAAAGAAAAAATCTATTTTTGTTATTTTTTTTCTCTTCTTTTTGTCAAATGTATGAGTATTAAAAAAAAGCATGTACATTCTTTAAATTGTATTTAATTTTGATTATTTTTGCTCATTGAGCTGTTGAAATGTGTTTAGTAAAACAGCTTTAATAAAAGAAAAAATATTTAAAAATAAACTTTTTTTTTTATTTTTGATCATTCGGGTTGTAAAGTACCTGGGCGTTTATCTAAAAATAAACACCTAGTTTAATTTAATATCTGATTTCTAGGATGTTGGGACCCATAAATCATATTTTAAAAAACAGAAATATTGTTTTGGCTAGTGGTAGTCCAAGAAGAAAAGAAATATTGGAAAAAAATTTGGTAAAAAATTTTAAAAGTCATTAGTTACAAAAAAACGATTCTCTTGAAAATTTATTAAACATGCTAAGAAAATTTCCGAAAATTTTGGTTTATTTTTTGATCGATAAAAAGAGACCAGAGAATTAGCAACCTACTTAAATTCAAAAACCAAATTTTTTCGTCTCCTTTTATTTTATTTTATCTAAATTTCTAGACTAACCCTTCGAATTAAAAGAAATTAGATTTTAATTTCCTGGATTAATAAGAAATTTTCCCGTAAGAATAATTTTTTTTTTTTATTTTTTAAAATCTTTGGTGCATTAATTGAGTCCAAATTTTTGTTAAAATAAAAAACTATTAAGGTTTCAAGGTTAATCAACCGAGACTTTAGTCCTTATCTATTGCTAGACTGATTAGCACTTCATTAATTCATAAAATAAAAAAATATTGATTATTAAAAATATTTTTGTTATTAAAAAAAAGTATAAATTTTCTAAATTTCAAAAAAAAAACTTTTTAAATTCAAATTTAATTTATCAAAAATCTTAATTGTTTTTTTGTAAATCAAGTTGATGTTGTTAAACATTGACAGTTTAAATTTACTAAATTTAAGTACCAATTTATCAACAATGAATTTATTTTAAGATAATTTTTGGAAAACTTTTAGAGCTAAAAAAATATTTATTGTAAATTCGAGAATTAATATTAGGCTTGTTTATCAAATTTATTTCAATTTGCTTTATTTTTATTAATCTGTGAATTTTCGCTTTAAAAAAGGGCCTAAATATTCAAATAATTCCTTCGACATTTCCTGAAAACCTTGACAAATCAAAATATGAACCTGCTAGTTACGTGATGGAAAATTCTCGTCTAAAAGCTTTAGATGTTGCCAGTGGTTTGAAGGTAGTTAACAATTCAAAATTTTATTGTTTTATTTATTTTAAACCAATTTAAAGAAAAAAGAATGGTTTTTAATAATTGGATCGGACACCGTAGTTGTAAAAGACAATAAAATTTTTGAGAAACCAATTGATAAAGCCGATGCTTTTAGAATTCTAAAAAAGTTTTATTTTTCAAAATTTTCTTTAAGATTATAAATTTAATTTTAAAAAAAATTAACTAAAGCTTGAGCAATAATACTCACAAAGTATTAACGGGTGTAACATTAGTGAAAAATTCCATAAACAATAATGATGATTTTAAAGTGCATAGTTTTTATGAAGAAACAGACGTAACATTTGCCGATTTGGATGATGATGTTATTAATTCTTACATTGATTCGGGTGATCCGATGGATAAAGCCGGTGGCTACGGAATTCAATCGCTTGGTTCTAGTCTAGTCAAATCAATTAATGGAGATTTCTTCAATGTGCAAGGATTTCCTTGTCATAAATTTGCAACTGAATTGAGAAAATTTATTCAATAAAATTTTTAATTTACAATTTTCTTAGTATTATGACCCTTAGTATAAATTCCTAAAAAGCGACTATTGGATAAAAGGTTTACGGTAGTGGCAAAAGGAACCTATTTTTTTTGTGGATTGCATCTTTCAAAACCCTTTTTTTTTTATTTGGGTGATTTTTTTTGTTTTAAAAGTAGGGTCTTGAACCCTTAATAAGGTAATATTTATTATATTCATATTTACGTTTTTTTACCCGAACCGATGGGGTACTAAAACTGAGCGTAGAATGTTTTAGTTTCTGTTTTAAATTCCGAACTAAAATTTTCTTCATTTCAATAAAGAATTTTTCAAAAAAGATAATTTGAAGGAAAGACCATTTTTATTTGGGTGAAACTTTTTTGTGAAAGGAGTGGGGACTTGAACTGGGACCCTTGAATCAACTAGGTTCACTAATTAATTCAAAATTCCAGATCTCCCATCCAACGACTCGTACAATTTTTTAAATGTTTTGAAAATAAATGTTATGTACGTTCATTTCGAAACATGTAAAAAACCAGTATTGTAGAAAAAAATAAAATGAATTATTAATCTAATGATGTCACGCTAAGAATTAATCACAGCTATTAAATTCAGTTTTAAATAAATTTTCGTTTTTTTTTATTGTCATTCAAGTTCTTAAACTTTGGGTTTCTATCGGGTAAATAAATTTAATTTTTGCAAATAATATTTGAATTTATTTTATTGAAAAATTTAAATTTTATTACGAAAAATTCCAAAAAAAAAACTTATTATTTAGTTGATAAATTAAAAAATTGACAAATTCTTCGTTACAATTGATTTAAATTTCGATTAAGAAAAAAACTTATTTTTTTTAAACAATTAGAAATAAATAATTAGAAAAAAATTCCAAGTTAACTTTTAAATTTAAAAAAAAAATTAACCAATAAATAATTTTAAAAAAAAATTTAACAAATTTTGAGATTTCCAAAAAAAAAACTTTTATTATTTACAAAAGTTGTTAGAAAAACTTTACAAAAATTTTCTTTTTTTTTATTATTTTTATTTAGCGTTTAAAATTGATGCTGAAACGAAAAAGTTTTTAAATTGACTCGGCAACGTTGGTGTTGAATTGATTAGATCATTTTTATATACGGATTCGACTGAATGATACGTTTTTTGTTCGTAGGTTTTTTTCTCGTCCTCTTCGAAATATTCGTAATAATTCTCTTGATTGAAATAATTTTTCGAATTGGGTGTTTGTAAGAGCTCGACTGGCTTCGACACGTCTTTTATTATTTTTGATAATTAATTAAAAATAAATTAACAAATATATTTAAATAAAGTATGGTATTTAATGTAAATAATATTCGTAGGAACTCTTAAAACTTTTTTCACTTAGAGTTGTTTGTATGAATTCTGTCAAAAGTTTTAGCCATTTTGGTGACAAAAGTAGACTTGTACATTTTTTGTTCTATTCATCGAGAGAAAGGAAAATAAGATAAACGGTTTAAGAATTAAATTTTATTTTTCTTAAAACATAAAATAACTAAATACATTGACTGTGAAAAATGATATTTAAAACAAAAGCGCATAGTTTGCCAAGGATAACACTAAGACTTGATTTTATAGCCATAGAAAAATTTCTGAAAAAGCTTTTTTTTTACAAGATAAAATGATCAAACTAACAGTACCTGGAATAATATAGACTATTTAAAAAACTCAAAAATTTATCATAAATTTTCAAAATAGTTTCCTCATACTAAAGCTAAAAAAGAAAGCAGCGAAATTTTCTAAATCCATCATAAAAATTCATTTAATTAGTCTGTTAAGCAGAAGAATCAGATAATCAGAGTTTGACCTTGAATGCAAATTGAAAGAATTTTATCCACCCAATTGTAAGAAACCGAAAATTTTATTGAAAAAATTAAATTCTCCAAGCTTAAAAATGAGAAACGAATCAACCATTCAAAGTTTGGTTTATTCTATCTCATTTTTTTCTCAATTTTGAACAAAATTCTTTTGCTTTCCTTATATTAGTATATTCTGTTATTTCGCATTGTCTTTCGAATCTATTTCAGCACTTGCCTCGAAAAAGTGGCATTATCATTACCGTTATCATTACCATTAATTTTTAATTAAATTTTTTTTTAATCTTCTTCTTAATTTTTGGTTGGAAAAATTTTTTTTGTAAAATTTTTTTTTTTGTAAATTTTTGTAAAAAATTTTGAAAAAATTACATAATGGTAATAGTAATTGTTGCCACTTTTTCAAGGCAAGTGCTGAATATTATTAAAATAACGATAAAATACGATAAGTCTTTTACTATTCAAAATTCTTTTACTGTATAAAAATCTGGGTCTTGTTATAAATTTGATCAGCGAACATAACCTAAAACTTTTCATTTTACAAGATTTAATTTTTAGATGAGATTAAATGCCTCTTTAGTCACAAAGATGGTTAGTTTTATTTTAAATATTTAAATACAAATAAATTTTTCTTCTTTTACTTGTAATAATTTTCTGTCAAAGTTTTAGAAATTTTACAATAAGAAAATTTATTAGTTAAAAAAATAATTGCTGGGTGTACAGATAAAAATTAATGACCGAAAAAATGTTATTTGGATAAACTCAAAATAGTTTTAAGGTCTCTAATGCAACTCGAAAATAATCTTCTTTAATGGCTAAAATGTGCAATTAATTTTTTTAAGCGTAATGCAGGAATATTCAAGCAGGTAACATCAAAATAATTTTATTTTAAAAGCTAGCAAAGCTTTGAAGAACTTGGAGTAACAAATAAAAGTGCTTGAATTTGGCATATAAAATTAAAAAAAATTAATACGATTTTACATTCCTATAAACATATATATTTATTATTTAAACATGTTAAGCATAACTAATAAAATTGTTTAAATGTTAGTATGGTAAAATTGAAAAAAAAAATATTCCAAAAAATATACAAATTTTAAAAAATAAAATTTTAAAAATGTTAAAGTCAACAAATAATTAAGAATGTTAGCCGTAAATAAAAAAATAAAATAATAAAAGGCACGAAAACAATAAATAAAATAAATATTTATATAACTATAATTTTAAGGTGTTTATTGAAGCAACAGATATATCAAGATATTTACCATTATTATCTAGGATATCGATTGAATTATTCGATAGTGAATTAATGGCTTTTGACGTCGATGAATTGAGTGCGGCTTGACGAGTTTTCTCTTTTATTTGCTCGGCCAATTCGTGTCTTAGCTCAAGCAACTAAAATTTTTAATTAAATAAGTATCTAGATCGAGTGTATTTAGATTTTTATGATTATAAAATTTTACATGTTCTCTTGCTTTTTTTTCTTTTTCATAATTCACTTCTATTTCGTAATCACGATTGTTTTCAATTAGGTTATTACTTGAATTTAAGTACGTATTACTGCGATTTTGATGCTTTTGCACAGAGTTTTGATTGACATCGTCCAAATTCATTTGTTGAAACGTCTGTAAGGCAATCATTTTTTTAATATCGACTAATCTCTTTTCTTTTAATTGTCGTTCGTCATCATTCAAATCAATCTCTGGTTCAATATCAATATTTCCTCTTGGAATCGAATAAACATCCGGTTTGTCCAGCTTAACAAATTTAAAATTAATTGATTCGAATTTACAAATTTTTTTTATTTTTCAAAAAATTACTTACATTCTTGATTATTTCTTCCGAATAATCAGCATCAAAATATTCCATTTGATTTTGTTGTGTAAAACGACTGATCAAATCACTTAATTATTAAAAATAGTTTAGTTGATTATAAATAATTTTTGATTTTTAATAAAAAATTTATATTTTATTTTGGGCATTGAGATGACAAGTAATAATTATTCTAATTTTAGATGAAAGTTTTTGAAAATTCACGGCCAGGTGGTCAAAATTTTCGCAATGAAATTTGTGACCATTTAGGTACAAACTCGAAATGTCTTGTAATTTTTATTCAATTTTTGCAACATTATGGAAAAATTTCAAATATTGAAAAAATCTTATAACCACTTGAGATTGAACACTTCGACACTATCTGTATTTTAGAAACCGAGAGAAAAAAAAACAGGCAAAAAACATTGTTTAAACAGCGTTTAAACGTTGTTTAAACAGTGTCGACGATAGGGCACTCATCAAAATTTGAGAAAAAAATTTTTCTCAAAAAAAAAATATTCTAAGTTAAATAATAAACTTTTCACGTCGACTAATTCCCAAATCATCGATATTTTCGGGAAATAATTTGATAATAAAAACAAAAATTTAAATTTAAAAATTTTTAAAAAATTTAATTTTTCTAAAAATACATCTTTTTAAAAGTTGAAAAATAAATTTTGTTTTTAATATTATATATTTATATTATTTTTTTAAAATTAAACAAAAATTTTGATTTTTCGTCGAATTTTTAGGATCAAAAATACTTTATGTTTTATTCACATTTTATATGTTTTTTTCTACTTCATCCTTAAACGTGAGCGTTTTATCGACGTTCAAAAAATGGCTTCCGGGTAAAGTCAGATATCTTAATTTTCTCTGCATGTATAATTTATAAAAACCATATATTCTGAAAGTCCAGATTCTAATCTACAAGATGGTATGTTAAGCTAAAGGAAAAAATATTTTTCGAGTATCTTTTAGCATGAAAAAGTAGTAAATTTTTCTAGTAAAATCGAATTTAGTTCTCCAAAATACTGATGAAAAAATTTTTTTTTAACCTAAATCCTTTAAAGGTCGGTTAATACCCTAAAATCTTGGCCACAACTCGAATTGAGACCAATCAATTTTCAATCACTGCGATTAGAAATATAGGCAGTAGTTTACACAATTTCGTATTTTTTGGTTAAATAAATTCTTACTTGTCACATGATCCCCTGAGTTCCGGTTTAACCATTGCTATTTTTCTATTATTAACTTGATCAACTTCGATTGATCCTATACTTTGTTGATGACTCATATTTCCAAATAATCTTTCTCTCGCTGTTTGATTATTGTTTTGAATTGGTTGAAAATATTCTCTTGCCTTTAAAAAATTTTAAAAAGTTAAGAAAAATCTTTAGAAATTTTTAAATAAAGTTAAATACTAACATGATAATTTTGAGGAAATTTTCCAATAGAAGATCTCTTTTTTTCAGCAATAATATCTCTTTTAAAATTTTGATTTTTAGCTGGTACAAACGCAGCATTATGATTTGGTTGTTGTATTGTTATATTCAATTGTCTAGGTCTACTATTAGTAAAATTAACTGGTTGAAATGAGTCTGATTTATTATGTTCATCACTTGAGTCTTGATTGTGCTGTTGACTTTGAATTGTTAACTTTTTACCATTAATTGAATTGAATGCACTGTAATTATTCGTGTTAACCGACGAATTCATTTTATTCGAACTGCCAGTTGAACTAGCAGGCGAATAAACTGAATCAATTGATTTTGAAATTATATTATTATCATTTAATTTGTTATTTAAATAATATTGATGATGATGAGCTTGATAACTAGTTGTTTTAGTACACTGAGTCGTATAGCTTTTGTTAGACGATTGATTAAGGAGATTATCAGTTGAGCTAAATTGACTATTTTGTGATTGACTAGTATTTTGTTTAGTCAGTATATTTGGTGAACTAAATTTCCAAATAGATGATGAATTTGATTTAGAATCAATTGAGGGATTAACTAGAGATGCTCGAAATAGATTTGATGTTGTTTCGTTTTGAGATTTGTTCTGAGCATTTTGTATTTGTTGATGATAGACAAGTTCATGTTTACACTTGTCTGTAATTGTGTCATTTAATAGTTGATTTACTTTGCTCAGCTGCATTTTTAATAAATCCATTTCTTGATTCAAAGCATTGAATTGTTGAGTCAGAGATTTTTCACATGATAAATTTTGATATTTCGAAAATATTCCGATTTGATTGTCTACTAATTTTTCAACTATAATCTTAATTTAGAAAAAAAATTAAATTTTAAAAAAAAATTAATTTTTAGGATAATTTTTGGTAGACTTACTTTATCCTCTAGCAAAAGCTCATTTTCATGTTGCATTTCAACTATTTGATATTCATATAATCTTAAAATATTTGAGAATTTGTTCAAATTGATTTGGTCGATATTGGTTGGATCTTCGTAGACTTTTTGATATGAGTTATTATTCTCAATGGTTTGAGCTAGTTTAAGACTGTTTTCAATTGAGTCCATCTTAAAAGTTAAATTCATTTTTTTTAACTTAATTATATTAACAGTTTATGTTATCAACAAAAAGAGAATTTTGAAGGACTCTTTAGTGGAAAAATTTTACCTAATCCGTTTTATAAATAAACGATCGTCCAATTCACAAATAAAATTACACATTTATTTTAAAAAAATTAAGAAAGAATCAATTTTTATTTTTTTTTGATAATTACAGCGGTGATTCGATACGAGAATACCAAAAAATTTAACGTGAACTCTTGTTAAATTGGAAAATTAAAAATTTAAACATGAAAAATTACGATAAATATCTGTAAATAATGGTATTTAACATTAATGAAGGATGAGTTACAGAAAGAACCTTCATGCAGCTGACCTAGTGGTTATACATACAATTATATATACAATTAAATCCACTGAAAAAAAACTTTGATGATAAAAATATGCTGAAAATTATTGGTTTAGCATACTTTTTCCCCGCTAATTTTTCTCCTCCGAGGAAAAAGTATCTTTTTTCATCGGGTAAAAATTAGCGGAAATTATTTTTTTTTCTTTAATAAGTATAAAAAGTAAAATTGGAACTTGTTAATAAAAAAATTATAATTGTCTAAAAATGATCATAATAATTCTTATCTCCAAAGTTTTTTTGTCCAAAAAAAAATTTTGCAAGTTTTTTTATTGCAATGCTCCCGAATTAACGTCGTACCCGTACCCGTATCCATATTCCAGCAAAAATGAATGGTACGGGTACGACGTTAATTTGGGAGCATTGCAGTAACAAGATTTCATGTGAAATTTTGTGATTCATCGTTTAAATTTTTTAAGAATTTACATTAATTTTTTTTAATATTTTTCTCTTTTAAAAAATAAAATGGGATTTAATTTTACCTTATTTTCAATCTTTTTAATTCTATCTTTTATAGTTTGATAAGAATCATGTAGTGACATTGTCAACTCATTAATATTTGCACCATCTTCAATCTTTGAGCTATTTCTATTTAAAAAATAAATTTATTTTTCATAAGCTTTTTTTTTTCAAGGCTAAAAAAAATTTTACAATTGATTTTGTCTATGTTGAAACATAAGCTCATATGGTTCGTATAGTTTTTGCAGCATTGAAAACCTTTGTTGTGAATGATTTAAAAGTACAAAATTTCTTCTCAATTGTCTTATGATCATTTCAAGCTCATTTTTTTGCAACACTTCCAATTGAGGCTTAGTTATTTGATAAAAATTTGTAATTGGTCGTGCACTTTGAACAACTTTAGGCGATGAATTATTCGAATAAGTCTGTTTTAAACTGTTTAAATTCTTTTCTTTTTCTCGTTCGAGTGCGGCCGAAGCAGCCGCGGCAGCCTCAGCTGCAGCTGCTATTTTATCTCTATCAATATAATCCATTGATCTTTGACTACCAGGTTTATTATATTGATAAAAATCATTTTGATCGTTCTTTTTATTCGAATTATTAACTAAATTTTGAATAACTTTATAATTTTTTGAATTTTCAACTCTATTTGTTGACTCATTTAGGTCTTGATTGCTCGATGAATTATTGTTTATCATACTCTGGGTCAATCGGGTCATGTCAACAATTGGTTTTTCAAAAGCATCATATATTGATTTATAGTCATAGATGTGATTTGTCGAGCCAAATTTATCATTTTTTTTCGATGATGATAAATTATTTTGACTTGTTTTTTGAGCTGATTTTGTCAGACTAGAACTTCTTTTATGCTTTGATTTACTATCATTTTCAAAGCTTTCATTTAAATATTTTTGATTGTAAGAATTGTTTAAGCGTTCATTGTTATTTGCTTCATTATCAGTATCAACATCACTGTAAACAACTTCTTTTTTCTTGCTGTTTTTAGTAGTCTTACTCTTTGACGGTCGATCATTGAGTATTTCATCATCACTAAAAGCTAACTTTTTCTTAATAACCTTTCTATCCGGATTATTTTTATCGTCTATTTTATTCGATGATAGAGATGAGCGTAGTTTTTTATTTGAATTGTCCGGGAATATATTTCGATGAGTAGCTCCTGGACTACTTGGTGCCGAATTAGATTTTGATGATTTTTTAGAACTTGAATTATCGTGTTTAACGATGAAATAATTTGAATTATTTGCGCGTAATGATGTATTTGAACAACTTCGATTTGAAGTGGTTCGTTTTTCGTATAAATTTCGATTTTGACTGTTATTTCTTTTAATGTTAAAAATAATTAAAGAGTATTTTTAATTTTTTTTTGGTTATAAAATTTACTTTAATTTTGATACAAAGTTAAATTTATTAATCCATTCGTTCATTGATGATGTTGACTCTGCAGCTAAATAAACAAACATATCATTGCCTTGATCACCACCATCATCTTCGGTGCTTACTAGTTCTACCTAAAAATGAGGATTTTTTTTACTTTCTTATTACTATTAGCATGATATCAAAAATTTTATGGGAAAAAAATTCTCTGAAAAATGGTTGTAAAATTTATCGTAGTTTCTTCAATTTTATGACTGGAGCCTGCTAATAAATAAGAGTAGCTCGTCTATACTTTACTTTTTCATGTAAAAAAAATTTTTATTTCTTACTCATCTTGGTTTAAATTTCAAAATTATTTTTATGTGAATTTAAGGATTATCCTCTTGTTTCCCTTAACCAACTACTTCTTAATTTTCAAGATTATTAAATGATTAGTTCAATAAAAAATCTTAAATTTTAAAACTTAAATTTATTTTTTTTTCAAAAAATTTTCAAAGTTATTCAGGCATGAATTTTTTAAACTGAATTACAGAAAATTAATTGTATTAATTCCATTTTGTCTTGTGGTTTGAGTGTGAAAACCTACCATTAAATTTTTACAATTACAGGAAATATTCAATTACAATAAAAGTATCATCAAAAATGAGGTCATAGATTTAACAAAACATCCGAAATATGTTGAAACCATTTAAAATTTTTTTTTTAATTCGGTGAAACTTTTTTGTGGTAGGAGTGAGGACTTGAACCCGGACCCTTGAATCAACCAGTGTCGCTAATTAATTCAAAATTCCAGATCCGCTATCCAACGACTCAAACCATTGGGTCATCACCGGCCTCCATCTTAAATAAAAAAAAACTTGGATTCGAGCTGGGTATAAAATTGACCAGCCTCAGCTTTAGGGAAATTTTTATGTAAAAATTTTATTTAATTTGACTTTATTAAAAATAATCAAATTTACTACTGTTTTCTCAGTTTTTATTGACTTGGGATTTTTGGTGAAAATTTTTATACTTAATAAATTATCATGTATTCCTGCTTAGTTTTGAATAAAAAATTGCAACTTATGACTACACAAAATAGTTAAAGTGAAATGCACTTTTTTCTAAGATGTTTATAATAGAATCTAAATATAACCAAAAAAATTCGACAGAAAAGCGTTAAAAGAGACTGAAACCTAGTAAAAACTTTATAATAACTATTTTAAATGTTTATTTTTTTACTTTGTAAAAATTCAATTAATTTTATTTGTTAAAACCTAAACTGCTTCTAATTCAATATAAAACTTTTTTAGAAAAATAGCTCATAATCACCAAGTTTTATAGAATGCTTTTTAATAAGATTTTTAAAAAATTATTAAACCAAGAGATTTAAAAACGTTAATTACGAAAGACTAGAAGAAAAAATTAACCATAGCTTCAATTTTTCTTTGAAAATTTAAATATTAGTTTAACCGATAAAGAGAAAATTACTTACTTTAAACGAATTTTTCTTATTGTAAGCAGAACTACCATCTTTCTTAATAGTCGGTCTTGAGTGTGTATTATTCAAAAAAATAGTACCACAATGCTTAGTCATTGTCGAGTCTGAATAATAATCTAAAATATAATCAGTCAGGACAAAATACCGCTTTCGCCATAGCTTTAAACCATTTTGACTCAGTTTAAACAACCAGCCATATTTTCTTAAAGCCGAATCGATTGCTGTATTTATTTGCACTGTATTTGCTTGAATTATATTTCCATTTGATTGATAAGAAGATGATGTATTTGATGATGAAGAGGACGATGTTGACGATGAAGATAAAGCTGAGTTTATATTTGTCTCAATATTGACACATTCACCAATGTTCTGAGTGTAATCTTCGCTTGGTTGTGTAGTTTTATTTGGAGAATTTTTCATTCTACTTCGTTCTATTAAAACAGGTTTTTTTTCAATCGAATCAGAATTTATATTTTGCTCTTGCGATGCCGAATTATTCAAATAACTCGTAGGATAATTTTTTTTTGAATTATGACTTAAAAAAAATTAAAAAGAATTAAAATGAAAAAAAAAATTTTTTTCTTTTTATGTTCATTTAAGATTTAAAAGGGCTTAAATTTGGGTTTTAGTAGAGAGAGAGAGAAAAAAAAAGAAAGTAAATGTAAAGCAAATAAACTTGTTATTGTTAGGCTTCGCCAAATAGTCCAAAATTAGAGGTTTATTTTTTTTTGGAAAATGAAATGAAAATTTTCTTTTTTTTTCTCAAGTCTTTAAAACTTGAAATCGAATTCTAGTTTTTTTTTTCTCAGTTTTACGAATCAATATAAAAAACAAAAAGGTTTAATGTTTTTCTTTTATATGTCGAAAATTTCTTTATGCTGTTGCAACATTTATAATAAAGAAAAAATATCAAAAATTAATTTCGTGAAAATTAGCTTTTTATTGGTGTTAAACTTGTCCCAAATAAAACTGTGAATATTTGTTTTAAAAATAAATAGCAGTAAATTTGAATTTTTGAAGCGGATTTACAACGAGAGACTTTTTAAACAATTTGACATTTTGACTAATTAAGAAAATTTGTGAAAGGTAAAAGAGCGGTAAGGATCAATAAAATTTTTTGAAAAAAAAAAGTCGAACGATTTAAAATTTCAAAATTTTTTTTGTTCTATGCTGAATGTTAAGGAATACTTCTAAAATGTTAATTATTATGCCTTTTGAAAATTTATTTGACCATTTCAATAAAATTAATTGATATTTTGTTTTTCAAGTATCTTAAAGTTTTAATTTGAAATAAAAAGAGTGAATAGGTTTGACTTTTGGGTGGAAAAATTATTTTAATTTTATTGGTGTTGAATTTTTGAAATTTTTAATTCTGTTGTAATAAAGACTAAGTCTATTGAATAAATGTATTTACTCTGTGAATTTGCAATAATTATAAAGTTGCTTTTCAAGTATAAAAAAAGTCTCATGATATTAACAAAAAAAAACTAAAAATTTTGAGTAAAAAGTTAATGACTTAATTTCGTTGTAGTCTGTAATTTTGCCTAATAAATAAAATAATTAATCCTTATCCAAAAGTGGCTTTAGTTGTGAATCTTTGAGTAATTTTTTTAGCAAGTCAAAATATTGGTTTTTAGTTTAGATTTTCTTCTTCTTAAAAACAAAGACTTTAAAAAAAAATTGAATGAAGTATTGGTAAAATAATGAGTTATTTTAAAATTGGTGCGTCGATTGGCTAATTCCGAAGATATTTTCTCGTCTCTGCGCAATACCGAATTAACTCAAAATTAAAAAATCTTTATAAATATTAGAGTTAAGAATATTCTAATTTAAGTGTAAAAACATTTTACAGAACTTGAACCAACTTTGAGAAATCGCAGGCGATGAAAATTACCTTAAAAATTTGTACTCCCTTAAACCACCATTTTTTTTAGGCGAACGGAAATCAGAAAAATTTTAATTTTGTTATATTTAAGTAGGCACCGCATTGTTCGATGAGGAATGACACCATAAGATTTTAAATTGATTCTTCTAAAATATGTTTTTGTCTTCCAAAGAAGCGATTTATAGTCGCTAATAAGCAAAGTTTTACGGTAATTTTATCGTTTATTTTTGACACTGAGAAAATATAAAAAACAAAAAAAGAAACCAAAGTTTCACTAATAGACAAAAGGATATGGATTAATTTAATAAAAATCTAATTCTTAGAGAGATTAGGGAATCGGGTTTAGGGGAGGGTTAATAAACTTCAATAGATTTTAATTGAATGATAGATTGTGTTGGGTAAAATTCTAGAGACCATAGAGTTTATAAAGTACAAAAAGTATAAAAGTCGTTAATTTTTAGCCTTATCTAAGCGAATTCTATCAGAAACTTTATTGAGTATTTTCATATATCTATTGTCAATAGGTCTCTTTAGATCAAACTGTTAAAAATTCTTAAATCAGTCAGTAAAAAAAACATCAAAATTAATTTTCTAAGTGTGCCTTTTTCTGAGATCAATAGTTTTCGAAAAGTTACTTCTAAAATAATTAATTAAAGAAAATTTGAAGGTTTAGATGATTCTTTTTATTTAACTAATTATTTTTCTTAAAGTTATTTTTTACAAATAAATTTTTTAATTTAATTTGAAATTTACAGTTAAAAAAATTTTTGAAATTCAAATATAAAAAAAACATGCAATAAGACCCTTTATAACGATTCATATCAAGAGATGACTGCATACAAAGGACTAAATGAAACTTGTTTTGTAAATTAAATCCCATATTTCATGAAATTATAAATTTTTATTTTTAGTGACAAAAAAAAAATATCACTAAAAATACACTTTTAGCATAAGATAGAATTAGCGTTCGTCGAATTTAAATTAGAAAGTCGTGAAAAACCTATTCCTATTCTTAATCAGATTAGTTGGGGTCAGATAATCGAGAGATGACTTTAGCTAAAATGATGATGGCGTGGCTAAAAAAAGTATTTTGAAAAATTTAATTACATTTGGTTGCTTTAGTTTCTGTCTAAAAAAAAATACTTTTTTTCTTTGCTATTTAGATTAGCACCTTGAAAAAGTCGCCAAATTATTTTAATTCATTTAATTTTTTTTGATACCTATGATGAATTAATTATACTTTAAGAATTATGGTGAAAATGAACTTATTGGGATAAATGACCAAATAATGCCTTGATAGTGTTTAAATGTAAAAAGATCAAATAAGAAGAAAATACACTTAATCATGCAACGAATAATGATTTTTAAAATCCGAACTCTATTAGAATAAGAATTTTTCAAGACTTTTACGGCTTTTTTTTGTTTTGTCTAATTTAAATAATAAGCTCTTTCTTTTTAAAACTGGATACAGGCTTTTGATTGAATTTTTTTTTAAACCCACAAAAAAAAACTAGATTTCTCTACTTAATTTATCGAAGAAAAAAACGATTTCGATTCAAACTTTAAGAGAAGACCCAAACCGCAACAATTCCTTATGTAGATTAAAAATTTATTTTTAAATTTTAAAAAGTATTCTTTCCTAAATTTAAAAATTTAAAAAAAACTTAAATTTAAATCATTTTTACTTTTAAAACCTGTCAAATACAAACGCCTAAATATATTAGTTATTATACAATATTGGCTAATAAATCAGAGCAGAAAAGCTCAATTTTATAATTAAGTAGATGCTTGACTAAAAAATATTAAGAAAAAATTTAAATTTAATTTTAAGAGCCTTTTGTTTTTTTGTTTTTATTAATTGTAATTTTAAAATAAAAAAAATACAACTTACTCGATTAAATATGGTAAGCCTAGAATATAGTCTTTTTGCCAACCGTTTGGAAGATCTTAAACACAAAAATTTACACTAATGAAAATCGATTAAAATATTTGTATTAAGCTTTTTATCTATTTTTTTTTAAATCTATTTGAAAATAGTTAAAATAAATAAAACTTTAATTATTTTTAATTTATCACTTAGTACAAATATTTTTTTTCCTTTTAATTTTTTTTTTTGTTGATATACCTTCAAGTGGAGGTATGATCATTAGTGAGACCGGTTGACCAGTCTTCGGATGTAACCAAGTTGTTCTCTGTTCATCTTCACTTAAAAAAAACAATAAATAAAAATTAAAAAAGATAAATTAGTATGATAAGAAATAAGAATCTAAGATCGAGTGAGTAAGATAAGAAATTTGACTTTGATCTCGACTACTGTTCGAATAAAATAGGTTACTTTTTGACATTTTAATAGAAAAGTTTTTAAAATATAATTAAAAATTAAATGTAAATATCAAATCGTTTAAAAAGACAAAGAAAGAAAGTTAATGACAAGCTTGATTTATAGACATGTACCAGACTTAATTTATTTTATAGCCAAGTGCTTATTTGTTTTTAAATTATTTACTTTATAAAGAAAACTCTTCCGTCTTCAGTTACTGCATAAGTCCATGGCTCGGGTAAATTTGTGATCTCAATCAAAAGATTATTTATGTGATTTTGTATGAAATTAATTTTTTTGTTCAAATATTCCTCGTTGTTTGTCACTGTGCCTGTGATTCCTTGAGGGTAATGTGTATTTTTATTGTTTGTAGTGTTCGTGGATGTCATCACAGAGGCTGAGGATTTTATCGATTGAATTATAGAATTAGGAACATTTGGATTAGCCGGTGTAGTCGTAGTTGCCATTTTACTCAACGAAAAAAAAAAAAAATTTTTTTTGAAATGTCACAATTTTTAAAAATTTAAATAAATCATTTAAATTTTTCTCTTCAGTTCGAAAAAAAAATTTTTTTTTAACCTATATCTAGAATTAAAAAACAAAAACAGAGTTAATTCATTCAGAAAAAATCTTATTTTTTAAGATCGGACATAACATAAAAATATTTGAAATTTTCTTGCTTTTTTTTTTATTATTTTTCTAGCTAATATTTGTATTGAAAAATTTCCAATTTTATTTTCTTTAATTTTAAGTTCCTTTTGACAAACTACTAAATTATTAAAAAAGGTAAAACTCTGATAAAAATAAAAAAACAAATACGGTTTCGTACTTCTTGATTCTTGCTTGGGATCCATCCTAATTATTAGTTGTAAAATTAAAATAGAAAAAAAGAGAAATTCAAGTTTCAATAACCGTTTTAGGCACTTGGAGTAATCAAGAAAAAATTTATTATTTTTTTATTTTATTCAAATTAAGAAATTATTTTATTTTTTTTGTTAAGAAAAAGTAAAATTCTAGCCAAACACTAAATTAATATGTAAACGTTTCTTTATAGTTTTAATTTTTTTTTTGTTGGTTCAAAAAAATTGTTTCAAATGAGAGAAAAATTAAATTTTGTAACTCTAGTGTTATTTTTTATTCACAAATCTAACTTTGTTTTTCTCAAAAATTGAAAATTTTGTTATTCTTGATTTTTTTTTACGTTGTTGTTGTTGTTGCTCAACTTGTCAATACTAGTTGCCTATTCAGTCAGACCAGGCTATTAATTTAATTGACAAGGTTTTAAATAAGGCTCATTTAGACAAAAAAAATACGACAAAAACTTGTGTTCTTAAAGGATCTTATTATTAATTTTATTTTTTTTAAAGATATTTTTTACTCTGGGCATCTTTTGTAATAAACCATTTTATTAGGTAGTTTTAATTGGTGTCCTATTTTTTTTTTTGCTAAATGGTTGTTTTGAATTAATGAGAAAAAAAGTGATGTACTAAAATCCCATACTTAAAAATTTAGTAAAGCTTGCTAAAATTAAGGGAAACGCATAAACGACTGTAAATAAGCGGCTCTTGTCCTTGTTTAAATAAATTGAAAAATAAAAAAAGAAATTTAACGTCCGAAGTTTTCTATAAAGCAAACTTTAAATTTACGTTTTTTTTTTCTATAGTTTATTCAGTTTATATTTTATAAATAAAAACATCCTAAGACAGTCTTAAGAGAAAATTTAAGTAGATCGACATTTTGAACGTTAAGAACATGCGACCCAAAAGATATTTTTTTAAATTTTAATTTTGACAAAAATAAAAAGGTCAATTACTAACAATGCGTGTCTTGAGCTACTTGAAATTTTAAACTTAAAAATCTTGAGAGTCAAAATTTTTAAATTAATGTAAATAAGTAAAAACTAGTTTAATCGACACCCACAGGTTTCGAGTTTTTTTTCGGAATAACTAGTATGTCAATTTAACGAAAATTTTAAAATACAGAAACGTGTTCCGGTGGGTGAGCTGACTCTAAAATTACGTGAAATTACGAACAATTAAAATTTTGTCAATTAAAATCAGAGATATGTTTTAATCTAAAAATGATTGAATATTTTTCAAGATTTGATTAAAGCATTTCCACCACGAGTTAACATCGGTAGTACTTGAACTCTATTTGACCAATTTCGTACCGAACAGAGCTCGAAAAAAATAAAACTCAAAGAGCCTTTTTTTTTCGGTCTGAGTACATTCCTATTAGGCTTTGGAAATACTGTATCATAAATTTAAAATTGAAAACAGATAAATTTCAATAAAAAATTAGCATCTAATTTTCCCATGCTTTATAAAATTATTAATTACAATTAGGTAATAGATACAATTAACAAGCAAAAGAGATATTTTCGGTTTAAAGGAGTTTTTAAGTTGCCCCAAATCATGAACCCTAGATGACAAGAAATCTAATAAATTCTATTAATTATAATATAATAAAATCCAAATTTTTTTCTTAGAACTTTTAATTCTTGATCATACTTGGTAGGGGTTTTACGATTCTTATGTTATCTAAAAAAAAAAATAAGGAAAAGAATTTTTTAAAAGAAAATCCTTAATCATATTTTAATGTAAAATGTGAACCGCAACTTGTCAATTAACTTCTGTTCCTAATCTTATTAACCATGCAAAAAGTTTGATCTTTTTTTTTCCAATTCGAAAATATACATCAAATTTTAATCTGTTAAAAAAGTTCATTGACTCAATATTTTCCTCAAATAAAAACAAAGTTTAATATTTAATTTAAATTTAAAAAAAAATTCTCTATTGAAAAAGGCTAATCAAAATTTTTGAAAGAAGTTGAAAATTTGGTAATTTTTTTTTCAAGTCTTTATTTTCAAAAAGATTAGAATAAAAAAGAAAAAAGAAGCGAATATTTTAATCCTATACAATTGTGTATTATCCTTCAAATACAACTCGAATTTTTGCCTTTCTAATTTAACTAAATTTGATTTTTAAATATTTTAATTTTTTTGCTCACAAAATGGTTTCGAAATGAATTCAAAAAAAAAAAAAGTAACGTTTTAAAACAAAAATAAATATATTCATATTATTATTCAATAGCTTATTCTACCTTATAGTCTCTTTTTTTTTTTTGGTTCACCTTCACGAAATATAACTTGAAAAATAAATGAAAAGTTTAGATTTAAATAAAACAAAATAATAGCTGCTGAATACCAACAATGCCTTCTTTTTTTTATTTTTAAAAATTTGATTTAAATTTTTAAAAACATAAAACTTAAGCACTTTAATATTTAAATATTTGATTTCTATTTACAATATATTATCTCCCTTTAAAACAAAATTTAAATTAAAATCAGATTTTTCAAAAACTTAAAATACAACGATTCCTTACAATAAGTAATAAAAATCATGCATTTCTTTTTATTGTTGGAAGCTAAGAAATTATACAATTTTCATCCAAACTAATTTGGTTTATAACTATTGAAAATTAAAATTTATGAAGCCCAGTGTATTGACCAAGACGACTTAGAACGTCTTGATTTAATATATCGCACTCAAACTTATAAGCTTATAGACCTTTTGTGATACTGAAAGTTTAATGTTTATAAAACTAGAGGAAAAAATATCAAATAACCTTAAACTACGAAAAGATTTTATTCAAAAGAAAAAAGAAAATTTTAGTTTTTATTCTAAATAGAATTTAGCCGAACGGTTGTTTGGTTATTGCTTTTTAGCGTAAATATCTCTTTAAATAAACATTTTAATTAGAACGAATTAAAAAAAAAGATACACAATTAATTTTTTTTTTGTTTAATTTTTTGTTTGATTATAAAAAAATAAGATGAAATCTTTATTTAATGAATCCGAAAAAACAAAAAGATAAATTTCCAAATTACTTCCAAATATTCTTTATGAACCTGTAAAAATCCCAAAGTCCATTAAATTCCAAATAAAAAGCTATTTAATTGATCATTTTGAATCCAATTTTAAACTAACGGGTGCCCAAAAATTCTTGGCAGTTTTTTCGAATTAAAAAAAAATTATGTTCGGATATTGATAAAATTATGAAAATTTACTATCTTATACAGAATTTTGTCTAGTTTCCGAAAATAACAGGCTTTAAAAAATTTTTTTTTTTTTCAATAAGAACCATCCTCGTTTTTGACCACCACCTTGACCCTAAATTGTCCTCGAAGGTTATAAAAGTCGGAACACCACTTTTCATATGTCATTTTGTAGAGAATAAAATTCTGATTAAAATGAGCTATTGATCTTAATTTTATGATGATTTTTAAAAAAATTATCTTGAAAAAGCCTCAAAATTTTCACATTTTTTTTTAAATGAGAATTTTTAGGAAAATTGGTATTTTTCTTAGTAACTTTTGATGTTTATTAGGTAATCACTCAAAATTTTGCACAGAAATTTCCCTGAAACTTAGCTTTTAAATGACTGGCTGATGAAATCAAAAATTTGTATTTTCAGTTTTTTTTTTAAATTTTTCGACTTTTGAGGGTGGTATCAGTCCACCGATTTTATTTCAGATTTTTAATAATTATGGGACATTTTCCAGCATAGCATTTTATAGCTTAAAATATGAGCTTCAATTTGATATACAATCCTTGATAGTTTTCAGAAAAAAAAATTACTCATAATTTTTAAGAAACTAATTTTTTTAATTATTGTTTTTTAAATTAAATTGTGACAATATGCACCTTTCTCTTCTTTAATTGCCCTCACTCTTTTACTAAAGCTGTTCACTGCCTTTTTTATTTGTTCAAAATGGACACAATCCACTCCTCTTCTGATTTATTCTTGAATTCTTCCCTATTTATAAATTTATTTGGCCGCATAATAAATCATCATAAAATTAAGATCAATAGTTCATTTTAATCAGAATTTTATTCTCTACAAAATGACATTTGAAAAGTGGTGTTCCGACTTTTATAACCTTCGAGGACAATTTAGGGTCAAGGTGGTGGTCAAAAACGAGGATGGTTCTTATTGAAAAAAAAAAAAATTTTTTAAAGCCTGTTATTTTCGGAAACTAGACAAAATTCTGTATAAGATAGTAAATTTTCATAATTTTATCAATATCCGAACATAATTTTTTTTTAATTCGAAAAAACTGCCAAGCATTTTTGGGCACCCGTTAGTTAGATAACAAAAGAATAAACGAAAGATAATTTAATATTTTATAAAAAAGTTTCTAAACGGGTAATCTGATGTTGTTGGTAAACCTTTTCTATTTGATTATTAAATCTTTACACCACAAATCTAAATAAATCAAAGGATTCTGATTTTTCATTGATAATGTGAAGAGAATATTTATTTTCTCTACTTGGAAAACTGGACCAATTTCGACAGAGTTTAGAGTTCATTTTTGTATTGATCGAATTTCTTTACAAAATTATTGATTAATTGAAGTTTTTCGGAGTATATTTACGGCTAAATTTAACTTAATTTTGAGCATTTTCTCTAATTTATAGGTTAAGAAAAAAATTTAAAAAGCTCCTAAATCATTGATTATGTTTTTATCTTTTAACTTAATACTTTTAATAACTTAAGAAGTCATTAAACCCCTAGCTTTTTCCTACCGTATTTGCTCGAAATTAAGAATAATTCGAATTAATTTTTTTCTTCTAATTGAAGAAATAGAACTACTTTTTTTATTCTTAATTCGAATCATTTTTCCATCGATTTTGATTTAGAAAATAAAATTTTAATCATTTGTTTGAGTCATTTAAAAAAAAATCACTCGATTAGAAAATATTTTTTTTATGTGCCGGTATATTCTTAATTTCGAGCAAATACGGTACAAATTGATATAATATTCATTGACATTAAAATGCAAATTTCCATAAAAAACACGCTACTACGAAATTATAGGAGACTAATAAAAAAAAAACCTAAAAATATTTTTTTAATTTCGAAACTTTGAATTTATCAATAAACAATAAGGTTTTAAAAATTATAAGAATTTTGAGACAAGGAAATAGAAAATTCAAAAATCAGTTGATTATATAATTTGAAATTGAACATAACAGATTTTTAACTTAAAAACTCATATTGATCGACTTTTTAATTTTGTCGTGTATGCCTGAGCTAAGGATAATGGGGTTGATCTTAGATGACGTCACTTCAGATCGAATAAAATCAATTAAGAGAATTCATGTGTTGGATAAAGATGAGGGTTCAAGCTTTCAGCGGCCCAACATCAACCTCATCCAAAAATAATTTAAATTCACATGTATAAAATATGATTTAATTCATTTCTAGTGCTAAGAGTTACTTAAACTATTATAAAGTTTTAACTGCATATATTTTTTGAATTTTTTGCTGAGAAATGGTTTGATTTAAAAAAACATACTGTGACAAAAATAATCTTTAAAATTGAATTTGTGATAAGATAACATATTTTGACATAAAATGATAAAGAATGATGTTAATTTTTTTTTATTATGAGGTTTTAATGTAAAAACGAATAGTCGAGCTGTTGTCCCCAATTAGATTTTTTGAAATTTTGCCAATCTAGAACTCCGAAAACTAGGATCTGTTATTATCCTTAAAATTTACAACAACAAAAAAGGTCTTCGAAATCTCTAATTTAAAATTACAATCTAACAAAAACAAAACAAAAAGTGTTAGGTAAGCGGTAAGCTCACTAAAACAAACGAAAATTTTAAGCGAATCAATTTTTATTAGTATTATTATTTGATACGAAATTTAGGGACCTTAGATATTTTGACAAGTGTTTAAATAAACAAAAATTATGTATGGTATCGCAACAAAAAACAAAAAATTATTTTGATACCTGTTTTGAAAAGTTTTCTTTCAAACATAACATAGTACTTAATAAAAATTAATTTAAAAACATGCCTAAAATATTTATTTAATTTTTTTAAAAGAAAAAAAAAAGGTGATTGTTTTTTTTTTATTTTATTTTGAAGTCTTGAAAAAGTTGACTTTTCAATTTTTGTAGAAAAAAAAAACTCAAACAAATAAATAAAAATAACTTTATACTGTCAATAGTCTGAGAATTTCTCATTTCACTATAAAAATAAAACCTTATAAATGAATAGTTTATTTGACCACATTAAATCTATAAAGAAGCAACAACGACAACAAAAACGAAAATATTTGAAAGGAATTGTCAATTTTTGGCAAATGAATAAACATTTAAAATTAGGTTGTATACATGATTAATTTTTTTGAAATAGAAATCGAAAATTCTTTCTTTTCTATCGAGTTCCCTTTTAAAAAAAATAATGAAGATTTAAAATATTTAAATCAATTAAAAGCTTGAATTAATGATGAATCACAAAATAAAAACAGTTATTCGTTCGCTACTTTACTTCGTAGTTGTGTGTTGTTTATTCTAGAAAGTTAAAATCGAATTTAAAAAAAAAAAAGAAAAAACTTCTAAATTCTTACTGCTCTTGAAAATTAAAAAAAAAAAACGAAACAAATAAAATAGATCAAGTGTAAAAATGAGGACCTTAAACTAAACATAAAATAGTGCAAAAAATTTTTCAAAATTCCAAAAAATGAAAACAAGATTAATTACCTGTTTAAATATTTGAATGAATACGATAGAGAAAAAAAAATAAAAAGTTGGTTAAAGGATGCACTTTTTTGTTTTTGTACGAAAATAGCTTCTTACTCGGTCGCTCACATTCATTAACTTAAATAAATATTTTATTGAAAAAAAAAATAGAATTTCTTTTTTTTTTGGTTGTTGTTTCGTACACTTTTCTCTTAGTTGTAATTAATTTTAATTAAAAGAAAAAGTCTTCGAACCAATAAATTGCACGAATAAGCTACCTTTTAATCCTATTTACTTTTAGCGATAATCAAAGGAATAGCTAAAAAGCATATTAGTTCGATCTCAATCGGACGTCGTTTCAAAACTATTTCTAAGATTATTAATATTATTTAAAGTTCATAATAATTCTATGAGCAAACTTATTAATAAATAAGATTTTGAAATATGATAGATTTATCTCTAATAAATTAAATGTGAATTTTTAAAAAATTTGCTTGGCCTGATATTAGATACGGAGCTAAATTTCAGGTTATAGTGATATTGGAAAGAAATTCTGAATCAATATATAAAAAAGATTATATCCAATAGGATGGTGTGATTTCTTAGGAGAAATGTAAAACTTAAATTAAAACTTCATTGAGGACTTATCATACTAAATATGTTTGATTCTTAATGATTTTTTTGTTGGTATTATAAAAAAAAGAAAATTTTCTCTAAAGCAACAAAGTACAAGTCAACCTTTTTTTTCTTCTTGCTTTTAAGCATACTTAGTTAGTTAAATAATTAATTTAACTTTAATCCTTTATTTGATTATCAAGATTAGAAAGTTTAGCATTTTTAAGTCAAACACGAGACAAAAATAAGATTTTTAAATACATTAATATTGAGAGAAATGCAAAAATTTAGAAGTGAGCGTGAAAAAAAAAACAAAAGAAAAAATTGGAGTCAAGCTTAAATATTGAGGTTAAGATTTTACAATAGTTTAAAAGATTATCAAATACCCTATCGAATTTAATAAAATTCTAAACAAATTCAATCTTTAAAAAAGAAGGAAACATTGAGAATAAATCAAATAGAATATTTTTATTTTTATTAAAGAAATTAAACTCAAAAAACTAAAACTTATTTATAAAGTTCTACTAAAATTCAAGTTTAACTCTAAGAGTGGTAGTCAAAAGTTTACAGTATTTTATATTTTTGTTTTTCGAAAAATTTCACAAAAAGTATAATTCTTTTAAAAAGTTTCTTAAACTCATCGAGTGTTGAGCCCTAAAAACATTCATAAGATTAGCTGAACTTTAAAAAAAAAACTTGTTAGAAAATTTGGTCTATTTTCTTTTCAACATAGAGCCTTGAAAAGAATGTTAAAATTTTCCTTCAAAAATTTTAATTTTGATAACTCACCACCAATATTTAGTCCAAGAGCATTTAGTAAAAAATGAGACAAAAAATCTGGGGTCTTCTGGTTCATGTGATCAGTTGATCACCAATTAAGTGGTCATAAGCTGATCACGGGTCTGGTGATCAACACTGACCTAACCGGTGACCACTTATTAAGTGATCATTAATGATCAACAAAATAAATCAATGACCACATAAATTTTGAAATGATCACCAATTTTGTTTCCTGATCACATAAATCGCATTTAAATTTTACAATTTTAAGTCGGAATAAAAATTTTTAAATTAAAAATTTAAAAATGGATCGGTATAAAACCGTAATTTTTAAAAATTGAACCTCCGAATTTTTGAAAGGTCAATAAATTTATTAAAGTAATAAAATCAAAAGGTAGAAATCTGAAATTCTAGTTTTGTACCATTGTATAACTTTCGAGTAATTTCTGTATCCTTTTTGGTCAATGAAAATACAGAACATAAAATAAGAGATTAAATAAACATAGTAGTCGAGTTAACAAATAAATCTATGAAAATTTTAAATAATAGGAATAAGTTTAGAAAATGCTATATTTATTTGTTAATGACAACTAAAATTTATTAAGAAAAAATAATACGATTTGATCACATAATTTATTATTTGATCACCAAAAATTCAAAATGATCACCAATACCGGGCACTAATCACTTATTAGGCTTATTTTTAATTTAAAATTTTTTATGATCACCTAATAAGTGGTCACTGGTTAGGTGGTCTGTGTTGATCACCAGACCCGTGATCAGCTTATGACCACTTAATAGGTGATCAACTAATCACATAAACCAGAAGACCCGAAATCTGAAATATGATTTAAGCAATAAAGATCAAGTAATTGAATGTGGATCAAGAACAAAAAGTGGTGAAAAAACATTTAAATATATAAAATTATCGAATAAATTCATTGTCGATAAATTGGTACTTAAGTTTAGTACATTTAAACTGCCAATGTTTAACAACACTAATAAAGATTTTTGATAATAATTTAATAATTTTGAAGGAAAATGTTAACATTATTTCCAAGGCTCTATGTTGAAAAGCTATGTCACTTTTTTGAGGCAAGTGATGCACCAGTATAACTTTTTAATCTCCTTCAAAGAGACTATTCGAGAACGAAATAAACAAATACGGTTCATAATACGTCGCGATTATGTCCTCCCATCTGTTCTTGAAGAAAATGGGGACATTAAAAGAAAAAAAAATTTTGACAGATTTTTTTTACAAATGTATAAATAATTTTAAAACTTTTAATGCAATGTTAATAAACGGGAAACAATTTTCAAAAAATACATGGGATATAATGATATTGAAAATATAATAAAAAATACATGCAAGTTTCTATAATTCATGGGATTTAATTAAAAAAATGGGATAAAATTGGGACATAATCAAACCAATTTAACATGATGTTGCATTTGGGAAATCGGTTCCTGAAGATTTTGGGGATAAAATCGAAAAGGGACATAAGCGCGCGATGACTTAACAATATTTTTTTAAATGAAATTTATAAAATTATAAAATTTACAATTGTTGAATCTTACTTTTTTGAAAGAAACCGTATCCTATGTTAATTGGTTATAATTTTCAATTTTAACATGTTTGAATTATTGCAACGGTTAATGTTACATTTCAACTAGACAATTACTGTATTATTGATTAAGTTTTGTCTTTATCTTCTTTCCACGATCTTAGCACACAAGAGTCCGTGGCACTAGGATTTGAAAAAATTACTGAAGAGGGTGATAATCACTATTTAAATCCTTATCATCATAATCAAGAAATAGAATTAGTTTTAGGCTCAGTCAATAGAACTGCATCGTTTTGCTTAAACAAATCATTTTTCAATATTTTAATTTTGTCAAACATTTAAAATGAATATGAATTTGAAAATAAATCAAAAGACTAAAATCAATTTTTTTGATTTTAATTTCACAAAATTAAATGCCTGATTTAAAAAATCAATCAAATAGCTTTAAAGTATTTGAGCGAAGAGAAAAATTCATTATTTTAATAGAATCTTGCAATTAAAATATAACTTGAAATATTTACTTTGTCGTTTTTTGAATCGCTTTAGCTCTAAACGGCAATTTTAATTTACTATTAAAAAAAATAAAGTTTCCCTATATTTAAAAAGTCTAAAAAATACAAAAATCTTTTACAGCAAATTAGAAAAAAAATTTGTGACTAGACATAACAGAATATTCGCTTTAAGAATTTTTTTCTGATTTAACTCAAAAACGGTGGTTTTTATTTTAAATTTTCTTTTTGAATACAAGTTTAAAATAATATTAACAGAAATTAATTTTTTTATTAAAAAAAAAATAAAATGAATTTATGTTAAATTAAAATAGTTAGAAAAAAAAATAAAGTAAATATTTTCATTTAAAAAAAAAAATTTAAAAATTTTTTATAAGAAATTATTCTCCACAAACAACCGTTTGATTCTTCATCAAATTTAAGTTATCTGCTTCATTTATGAAAAAATAAATTTTTTTTTTAAAATAAAATATTTACTTTTTTTTGTTGTTAAATTAAAAATAATAATTAAAATTTTGATTTTAAAAAATTCAACAAAGCAACTGCTGAAGGCCTATCTGGTGGATTCTTACTTTTGTACGCATAGACTAATTTAAATTTTGAATTACCATTTGTATTGATGTCATTAAATTCCATTATAAAATTGCCACCCATTTGATGTGGATCATCCTCTATGTCTTCATAAGCACCTGGTAATTTTCCAATTTTAATTAGCTGTTCAGCATAGTAGACTAGAGTCTCACTATTCCAGACTTTTGAATATGAATTCGGTAAACCGAATAACTTGTATAAATGACGCTCTTGATCTGTTATCATATCAAACTGATTTGAATTAGTTATTTGATTTTCTTTAAGCCATCGATAAGCACCTTTTGGTTCGCCAAAGCTTACTAAAACTACTTGACAGTTCAAACCAATAAATTCTACTGCTTTTCGTTGTAATTCTTTGACATGCTCACGTCAAGGTAATCAAGCAAAATGACGGAGCATAACTAGTAAAACATAACTTTTTATATCTGAATTTAATAATTTTTGCTGCCTGAAATCAGAATGAAGTTCGTCTAATGTTATTAAATTGAATTCATTCGAATTTTTTAAAGCTATTTTTGAGAAAATTTTTTCTGTTATAACTTGGTCAGGAAAAGATTGGTCTAATTCTAAATAGGAACTATTTTTAATAGACACTCTATTTTCGAATTCATTTAAGAAATAATCCCATTCAATTAAAAAATTTTTAATTCGTTGCTCAAAGTTTTCATCTAAGTCAGAAATCTCCTCTAAGAGATCTTCATTAAAATTAACATTAAAATGACGCATCAATTCTGAATAGAGTCTAATAAATCTGCCCATTTTAAATATTTTCGCCTTGCAAAAACCAGAAATGTCTTCGTCTAAGTCCTTCCGAGCTTCATCAAGAACATTTTGTAATTTGGAAAAATCCTCTTCAAAAAGAGAATTTTTCACCTCGGTGTCAACCATCTTCAAACTAAATTATTTACAAAATTAAATTTAGCATTTTTTATACCATTTCAAAAAATAAAATACCTTGTGATCTTGATTAAGCATATTTTTTATCAACATAAAAATTTTTTTTAAAGTCTATTCTTTTCGGTTCTAAGTTTCCAAAATTTCTACTCTAACAAAAAGACTTTTCTACTCAGCCTCACGCTAAATTTGAAAGCATAATTTCGCTTGAAATTTGCACGAAAACAGAGCATTAAAAAATTTCAAAAATAAAAAATAATTTTTGAATGCATTTTAATAATAGACGAATCTTTTTTTTTTGTGTTGGGTTGTATAACTTGATAGTTAAATAACAAAAATTATAAGTAATCAATGGCATTATATAACTAGAATTTATATAATTATATTACGCCTTTATTAGCCTTACTTTTTGACTGACTGTAAATATTTAAAAAAAATTATTTAGATTTTTTCAAAGAGGGATTTTTGATTAAATAAAAATGATCAACAACTCGATCAATAAGATTATTCCTTTCCTTAAAAATTCACCATCTGGTAATGGATTGTTTATTTTAATTTTACATAAATTAATAAAAATTTGAATTTTTAAAAAAATTACTTAAGCTAGCTCACAAATTTTGGTTCGATATCAATCGGCAGCAGCTGCTGCTCCACCAAAACAAAAAAAGACAACTTTCGGTGGCTTAAAAGATGAGGATCGTATTTTTACAAATTTATACGGTCGTCATGACTGGAAATTAAAAGGCGCCATGTCAAGAGTAAAATTAAAAAAAAAAGTGAAAAAATAATACTGAAAGTTGATTTCTTAAAATTAAGGGCGATTGGTATAAAACAAAAGAAATTTTATTAAAAGGGTCAGACTGGATTATAAATGAAGTTAAAGCTTCTGGTTTGAGAGGAAGAGGCGGTGCTGGTTTTCCTTCTGGTCTTAAATGGAGCTTTATGAATAAACCATCTGATGGTAGACCAAAATATTTAGTTATCAATGCTGATGAAGGAGAACCAGGTACTTGTAAGGATAGAGAAATTATGAGACATGATCCTCATAAATTAGTCGAGGGTTGTTTAATTGCTGGACGTGCCATGGGAGCTAGAGCTGCTTATATTTATATCAGAGGAGAATTCTATAACGAGTCATCAAACATGCAAGCTGCTATTAATGAAGCTTATAAGGCTGGTTTAATTGGCAAAAATGCATGTGGAACTGGTTATGATTTCGATGTATATATGCATAGAGGTGCTGGCGCTTATATTTGTGGTGAAGAAACCGTAAGAGAATTTGATAACAAATTTTTTTTTTAAGAAAATTTTTTTGAATTATTTTTTTAAGGCTTTGATTGAATCTCTTGAAGGCAAACAAGGTAAACCACGTCTAAAACCACCATTTCCAGCTGATATTGGTTTGTTTGGTTGTCCAACAACAGTTACAAATGTGGAGACTGTAGCTGTAGCTCCAACTATTTGTAGAAGAGGTGGATCTTGGTTTGCTTCTTTTGGTCGTGAAAGAAATTCTGGAACAAAGGTAAATTATAAATAATTTAAGTTATTAACGTTATACATTTTTTTAAAATGTTTACCAAAAGTATCTAATAAGTTTTTAAAGCATTTAGATTGTTAAATTTCTTAGGCTCAGATAATTTTTTGAAAGCTTAAATTAAATTGTTAACTAAGTATAATGATCCAAAATTTATCGTTTCAGTAAATTTATTAGAATTTAGTGTTTTTAAAGCAAGTTTAATTTGAAAAATTTATTTCTTGAATATATTTTTTTTTCGAAGGTTTTTTTCAGAAAGAAACTCTGACGAAAAAGAACGAAAAAACGATGAAAAAAAAGGTCTTTAAGCGTCTTTACAAATCGATTTTAAAAACCGATTCCAAAAACTTGTTTTATTGTTAAAATGTGGAATTTATTTGAGAAATATATTTTACGGCATTGAAAGATAAATAATTTTCTATCTAAAATTTGGCTTTTAGATAGAAAATTTTAGCCAAACCGATTCTGCATCATTAAGTGAAACTACAGTCAAACCTCGTTAATCCGGAAACCTCTTCTATCTGGTATGTTTTCTATTTGTTTTTGGTTAGATTTAGGGTATTATTATTTTAACTCGATAATCCAACATTTTAGATAGATCGACATTAAAATACTCCACCAATTAAGCCGGATTAACGAGGTTAGACTGTACAGATTATTCATTTATCGATCAACAGATTTTTACAGAAATTGAGGCAAAAATTATGATTGTTTTAAATGTAGCAGACTTAAAATTTGATCAAGATGTTTTATTTTTAAATTTTAAAAATCTTAAATAATGTATTAGTTTAAAAGATTCAAAAATAGCTAAACTTATTATTATTTTGAAATTTAAAATTTTTTTTCTTTAAAAAGCTGTTCAACATTAGCGGTCATGTAAACAATCCATGTACTGTCGAAGAAGAAATGTCAATTCCATTAAAAGAATTGATTGAGCGTCATGCTGGTGGTGTCATTGGTGGTTGGGATAATTTATTAGCAATTATTCCAGGAGGAAGCTCAGTACCACTTATCCCTAAAAAGTAACTAAATAAAATAGATAGCTTTTTTTTTTATATATATATATTTGAATTGATTATATTCAAGAACCTGTGAAGAAGTGCTGATGGATTTCGACTCACTCGTCCAAGCTCAAACAGGTTTAGGTACAGCTGCCATTATTGTTATGAATAAACAAACTGATGTAGTTAAAGCTATCGCTCGTTTGTCTTTATTTTACAAGCACGAAAGCTGTGGTCAAGTAATAATTAAAAAAAATATAAATTTTTTTAGAAGTTAAAAAATTATTTTTTATCTAGTGTACTCCATGTCGTGAAGGTACAGTTTGGTTGACTAAAATGATGGATAGATTCGTAGAAGGAAAAGCCAGAATTGATGAAATAGATATGATTTGGGAATTGTCGAAACAAATTGAAGGTCATACTATTTGTGCTTTAGGTGATGCTGCTGCTTGGCCAGTACAAGGCTTAATAAGACATTTTAGACCAGAGCTTGAGAGAAGAATAAAAGAGTTCCATGCCACACACAAAGGACACGTTCTCGATAAATTGGCTAAATATGCAAACTAAAATTCGAACCTATAAAAAAAAATTAGTAGCTGCAAGAATTTAATAAATTTTTGTTTATTGTAATTTTAAGTTAAATGATTCAAAATAAAAAATTTAATAAAAAAATTTTTTTGAAATCATGATTTCATTCAATAAAATTGTAATAAATTATTTAAATATCGAAACTATTGATCAAATATGTAATTTTAACTAAAAAAAATAATTAACTTAGGCTTCAATGCTTATCTTGATAAAATTACCAATCGAATTATCTATGAATTCTCCTTTTGGAAATTTTCAGGTTATTTTAATTAAAAAAAATTCGCGACTTCTCAAATTAAATAAATAAATATTTTAAATCTAAATCATTAAAGTGTCGAGGTTTTTAGGAAAAAAATATGATGTTTGAAAAATAATTTTTTATTTGTTAAAAACAATACCTAAAAATTAAAAAAAATTTATTTCTTTTTGGCACCAGCTTTTTCGGCTTTTTCAGCGGCTTTGGTCTTGGTACCTGAACCAGCAGTTTTCTTTTCGACCTCCTTGATGACACCGACAGCAACAGTTTGTCTCATGTCACGTACGGCAAAACGAC
>NTPY01000672.1:3710211-3724757 GCA_002922825.1 Brachionus calyciflorus
TTTTATTTTTATTGGTATTGGGCGCAAAATCATAAACCTAAGTTAAGATTTGGCTTTTTTGTGTCTAAATAACTCATGTCTAATCTGATAAATATATTTCGAAAATTTTTTAAATTAAACTGTTTTTAAATTAATGCTTGATAAAAATTGGTTTTCATTTTGAACCATTTGATTCATAATAATCAAAAAAAGATTACTTAAATAAGTTTCAGAAAAACTAAATTTTTAATGAAAAATTACTAAAAATAAGGTTTTTTTACAGCAATAAGATCGAAACCATCTTCGCTAGATATTATCATTATTTGATTAAATTTCTATTCAGAAACTTTCATAATCGATTATTAATTGAGGAATAAAATTTAAAGATACTAATATTAATGACTTGGGGAACCTTAATAATAAGAATTAATCTTTAGCAATAAATACAGTGGTTCTTATATAAATGTAACGTCAACCGTCAACCGTAACTTTTGAACGTAACCGTAACAATAGCTCAAGCATCTTAAAATTGAAAATTAAGTCTAATTAACACCAGTTACGGCTACGTTCAAAAGTTAAGGTTGGCTTTTGACGTTACATTTATATAAGATCCGCTGTATTTAGTTTGTGCTTTAAGATTATTACTCATAGACATGTACTTCATTATTTTAATAGAGTATATCTAAATTAATAACTTAATTTTTTAACTTTATTATTTTTTGAAAATAATTATTTTTTATTTAAAAAAATAAAATAAAATGTTTTAAAAAAATCAATTTTTTTCTATTCTCTTTTTTGACGCTCACGATATCTTCTCCTAACAAACCAATTTGAAATTCTTTCTGTTTCAATGCCGGTTTGTTCTGAAAGATTTTCTATATCTGATTTTAATGGTGTTTCAGATGTCTCTTGATAGAATTCAATTAGTCTTAGCCTTATTTCTCTTGGTAAACTCTTTGTAGATTTTTCATTTTTTTCCCTCTTTCTTTTGTTCAGAAGCCAATTTTCAACTTGTTTTTCACTCAATTTCGACTCTGTCGAGAGACGCTTTTTTTCAAATTTAGACGCATAAGGATTGTCTTCATGTGTTTTGTACCAACTTTCCAATATTTTTATTGTTTCCAAATTAAATGAGATTCTTTTTTTTGCTATTAAATAAAGAATTTATGTAATTTAAAATCAAGCAATACTCTTTAATTTAAAAATTATACCGTAAACCCCTATTTTAATACCTAGTACAAAATGTCCTTTTCAATTTTTTCGCATGTTACAAATCTCTGTATACATTTTTAGAACAAAAACTGTAGTGTTGGGAATTTTTTTTTTGAGTCGACTCGAGTCGAATCGACTCGCCGTTTTTTTGAGTCGATTCGACTCGACTTTTTTTTTTCGCAAGTCGACTCGAGTCGACTCAAAAAAAAACGAGTCGACTCGAGTCGACTCACAAAAAAAATGAGTCGACTCGAGTCGACCCAGTCGATTCCCAACACTAAAAAACTGGTTTATCACTAGTAATTTTTTGAAGAAAACAACATCTTAAAAATTTTCTTAAATTATATATTTTTAAAAAATCAAAATCTTATTTAACTGATATAATTATAAAAGAAATTTTAATGATTCCATTTTGACCAATTAATAATATGCTAGTTGTTCTATGGTACAAAAAATTATGCATTGGTTTTAAAAGAACGTAATAAAATTAAAAGACGCTTTCATAAATAAGAGAAACATGTTTAATTATGTAAGTAATCTATAAAAAAGGATAATTTATGGATACAAACATAAATTTTCCAAAAGTGAATTCAAAATCTTGGGTTGTTTATTGTACAATTATCTTTTTTTGAAAAAAAAATAGGGTTCACGGTTAAGAATTTTAAATAATTTAAAATTTAATTAGGGAAAGTTTAGACTTAATTTTGAAAATCGAAGGAAAATGAGATTTATGAAAAGACAAACAGCTATTAAGCCATATCGGACTAATGAAGTCTTTTATACTGAATGTTGATTTTTTTAAACTAGTTCATTAGAATTACAATAGAGGCTTAATAATAAAAAAAAATATTTACTGCTTTCTTTTTTGTTTTGTAGATGTTCTAGCTTTTTTTGGTTAAAAAGCATCCAGGTCTTTTCTAAATTCTTTATTATTTTGGAAGTAGAGTTTTTTATTTTTCTCGATGCACACTTGGTAGAATTTATTAGAATAGGTGAAAAAAAATAAAAAACGATTAATATAAGTTTTAAAAGTATTCCAATGAAACTATAGAAAAATCTCAAAAAAATATTTAAAATAAGAAATGTTATTTTCAGTGCATTCTTTATTTCATTAGCCATTAAAAAAAAAACAGTTATTTTTTTCTAAAAGCATATATCCAAAAAATTATTATTGGTATCCTTTTAAAAAATAATGCTTGAGATAAAAGAAAAAATTTATAACTATAAAAAGTTTATTTTTTTAACCCGTATTCTTTATTGCGAATAATTTTTAAATCAAAAAAATATATGCTATTTTGAAAAAAAATGCTATTAATTAAGTTTCTTGACCAAATTCAAAAGATTACATAATATTAAATGATGGCATTATTTTTTAAATCATAATGAATGAAGGTTTACTATCAAAAAGTAATCAAAGTTATTTTTTTAATTTAAAAATAAGGACTGACACATAATATCTAAACTCAAATAAGTCAAAAAATTTAATTCTGAGTCTAAAAAACTTTACTATTTTTATTGTATGAAAATTTTAAGTTAAAAAAAAAGATTTTTTTTTAAAAAAAAATTTAAGTCAAAAGATTTTTTGAATTTTTTGTTTTTTATTAAATCTAATGAGATGAAGTCATTTTTTTTTTGTTATTTTCAACTCTTTTCGGTATAGGATCATGCGCAAATCCATTATTGACAAAACTATCATCTGCTCAAATAATTGCAACGAAAAATTCGGATACTCAATTTAATGAAAACTCTCAAAAGGCGCCTAATATACTATCTAAGATTGAAATTTCACCAACAGTTTTTGGTGCAACTAACACTTTTGTTTGCGAAAACAAAGAAAATTGTCAACAAATTACTGAGTATTCTATAGCATCAAATCATACTTTTGACTGTACCGAAAAATATATCCCAATAAATTTTAATGCCCAAATTGGCAAAAAAAGCGTTGCAACTTTTGGGTTTTTGTCAGAAAGCGGATTAATTTTTGAAGAACAAAAATATTTCGAATCTTGCAAAAAAATTAAAAGGTTTGTTTCTAAGATTTAAATTTCACAATTAAATATTAATTTTTCTACCCAATAGACATATTATTAACGAAAAAATGGTGCTTTTGTCAGTTTACGATAGCATTTACGTTACAGAAAAAAATAAAATTGATAAAATACTCATTAAAGAACTTTTAATGAACCTTGATTTTTTAACATCGTTTGCTATAATGTTTGATCTTTACGACATAGAATTGGATATCATTTATTTATTTAAAGGATTAAAAGTATTTTAAATTTTAAAAAACAGAATTTTATTTTATTAAAATATTTTTTAAAGGACTTCGTTTTTTACTTATTTGGTATCAAAATTTTAAGAGCTTTTTTCACACAGTGTATTTGTTTTTATAGATGCTTTAAGTTAATTCTAAATGAAGATTCAAAAAGAATTTCAGTCGATAAAAAAAAAAAATAACTTCATTCTATTTTTCTTTTGGTTTCTAATAAATTGATTATTTTAAAAACTATTTTTTTTGTAATTTACAGTGGAATTTATAAATCACTTATATTTTTTTCTATTCTTATTTTAAATTTCATTTAGGGCAAAGAGAACTCTCTTAATGTCGAAAAAAAACAGTATTTTAACAGCTCTTTCATCTCACAGTAAATGCTTTGTCTGTAACAGATCAGCAAAATTACATCAAGTGAAACCAGAGACTGTTGTTTTAGCATACTCAAAGTTTAAAATTTACATCAAACATGATTCTCGTTGTTGTCATCGTCATCTTGATGAATATGGCATTTTGAAAGAGGATTGTTTAAAAAATCTCAATGTAAAGAAAAAATATCATTCAAATAGTACAGTGGATTTGCTAAATACTCTAAAATTTTTAAAACAGAGAAAAAAAGGTGGAATGTTTGATGCTTTTGACAGCCTAAGTACCTTAGATAATAATTATTGCTATCAGATAACAGGCTGGTCTAAAAAAAAATTTATTAAGTTTTCTAATTATATCACAAGCATAAATGAATCCAGTGGTCGATCGAAAAATCAATTAATTGCTCTTTACAGATATTGGCTTCGAAAAGGGATTGATCAATTTACTCTTTCAAAGTTATTCGGGGAAACTTCAAATCAGACTCAAATAAGTCACTATTTGGATCAAATAAGAAGGGCTATTAATAAAGATTTTGTTCCCTTTTTTTTAGGGTCTACAAAAGAAAGAGAATTTTATTTGAATCATAATAATACAACTGTCAAAAATTTGCATAATTTAAGTATTGACACATTGGCTGTTGTTGTCGATGCATCATATATACGACTCGAAAAAAGTTCAAACAATCATGTCCAATATATGTGTTGGAGTGAACAGAAAAAAGATCTTTTAATAAAACCATTTTTAGTTGTTTGCGCAGATGGATGGATTATATTTTAGAAGTTGATCATAATTTAAGAAAAATTTTACTCCCAAATAAAACAATTGTTTTTCTTGATAGAGGTAATATATTTTATAAACTATTTGAAATAAAAAAAACAAATAACCAATTCATGAAGGTTTTAGAGACATTGTTAAAAAATTAGTAGAGAATTTTAAGTTTGATGCTCAAATTCCTACATGCAAGCAGCTTCAAAAAAATAATCTAAATGAAAAAAAAGAAATTAAGCAATTGACACTCGAGCAGACGACTCAATCTAGATTTGTCACAAAAGTATAAGTTCTGAGTTTTAATTTTTGTTTTTTTAATTTCTAAAATTTTTTAAGTGCCGTTTTATTGTTGAGAAACAGTTTGGATATTTAAAAAATCATAAATCTCTTGATAATATCAGAAATACTCAAGCGGGACATATTCAAGTAGATTTTAGGATAGCATGTGCAATGAGTAATTATTCTCACAAACCTTGTTGTCCAGATGGGAAAAACTCAAATAATATTTCTGAAGCAATGAAACAAAAATCTAATATTAAAGAAAATTCTTTAGAATTCTTTATTAATAAGCATCTTAATACGAAAGATATATTAAATATGAGTTTATCTGATATTGTAGACTTTCCTAAATTAAACTTATCAGTTCTATCAAAAGAAATATTTTTAGGGACATATCAATTAAAGGAATGCAAGAGTTATTTGTCTGATGTTATAGAGAATGGAGTTTGCTATATAATAAGTGATAACCTTAAGAAAAAGTATCTCGAAATGTATTTCACTAGAGATTTAGATTCCAAAATAATTGCATTCGAAATATTATCAAGACATAAAAGAAGTGAAAATAGAACCATAAAAAAAAAAAAAAAATGTGACTCCACTCTTTTTTCCAAGTATAGGACCAATTACAAGTGCTTTATTCATTTTATTCCAATGGTTAACAAATCAGAATCCATTTTAGGTTTATTTTTTAACAAATTATTCTTGTGCCTTTTATTTTAAAATTTTTTAAAGGCTATATATGTAATTGTATGTCTGGAAGAAAAGTTGTTGGTTGTTGTGTTCATGTTGCCAGTATTATTTTTTTTCTAAGCTTTGCAAAGTATACAGAAATAAAACATCCTGCAGAGCATTTAAAGAAAATATTTGTGAATACAAACAAAAAAGATCTTCCAAATAGTCCAGAGATAGTAAGAAATAAAAGGAAGAATGTAGGCCTCAAAAATTTTGAGGAAGAAGATTCAAGAAACTCACAAAAAAGCGGTGATAATTTAAATAATAAAAATTTTATAGATCTTGATAAAAAAGAATTACAAGATAAAAAGGATAGTTCTAAAAATTCAAATGAAATTATTGAACAAGAAAACTGTGAAAAAAGCAATGAAAATATTGAACTGGAAAATTTCGAAAGACATATTCCAAAATGGGGAGCGCTTATTAATTATCAGAATCAAAAAATTAATGTCGATAATACATGTCCAATAGATTATCATTTACTTGGTTTGTGGCATTTATCTAAATTAAAGCCAAACCATTTAATAATAGAAAATTCAAATTTCTACAGAAACTTGAATCTCATTATAGATTTTATTGACGATTGTAATTGGAACAATGCTAGAGAGATATGGATAAACAATGTGATGAATTTTTCCGATATTCCGGTCAATAAAAAAATATCATTATTTGGTTCTGAGCTGAGACGGTTTATTACTTTTTTTGGGCAATATCAAAGACATCAAGTTATTCAAAAATGTAGTGAGAATTGTTATTTTAATTTAAACCTTGTTATAAATGATGATGCTGATAATATATTTTTCATCAAAGAACAAAAAACGGTCAAATTATTCTCATGCTTTACTGAAAAATGTAATAATTGTCAGAGTAAAATAGAAACTTTGATTCAATTTTATAATAAACCCAATTTTGTTTATATTCAATCAGCTCATAATAATATTAATGTTACAAGTCTACCAAAAGAAATTACTATAGAAAATAACCAATACAGATTTTTATATTCAACAATACATAAACCAGGTCATTTTTTAGGAGTTTTTGAGATAAATGAGTTGCTTTACTTGGTTGACGATTTAGACCAAAGTTGCAAATTATGGTATGATGAATCTTTTTTATTTAAACAAGCAAAGACAACAATCTCATTTTATTTCTTAGTTTAAAATAAAGAGTTCTAAAAATGAGTTTTTATTTTTATTTATAACAACTTTCAACTAGTTGGAATAAGCGCTGTCTCAAACACTTATTATTTATTTTTATAAAAAAGAACGCACACATGTCACATGCTAAAAATTAAAAAAAAATAAAGTTGAAAGAGTTTAGTTTACTATATTAAAATAAAAATTTACCTAAATGAAATTACTTGAAATTGTTTAGTATAAACATATAAATGAATAATAAAACATATAAATAAAAAGTCGAAAGTTCTAAATATTTTCCTAAAAAATAAATCGGGAATTATTCTTAAGCTTAAATCTTTAAAATGGAATAAGAGGAAAAATAAATAAAGTTAAAGAAAATTGACGAATTAAAATGTGTAAATTGAAATGAACTTCACACAAATCGTCTAATATATCTTAATAAAAAAAATTCAATTTTATACTTTTAAATGATAATTTTAAATAATAATTTTTTCAATAAAAATTACTTGTATTTACATAAATAAAGCCAATCGAATATAAAAAAAAAATTCTTGGATAAAAATAATTTTATTTTAGATTTTTTTTTAATTAAAAAATGTATGTTTTGTTAGTTGGAGATCTCGGAATTCTCAATTGTTTAGATTCATATTTGAACGTAGAAAGGGTAACTGATTTTGTGATTTGGTTGTTTGTTTCTTTTGGATTAATTATTTGAAGACTTTTCGCGGTCTTTTAAAAAAAAAATCAATTCATTTTCATGTTCAATTTTGAAATATAATTAGGCATTTTTTTCTATAAGCAAAAATAGAAATGCCAACTTTTTTTTCTATTCAACTTGTTTTATTTAAATTGCGTTTTCAAAAATTGCATTTTTTGAAAGTAAAGTATTTCAAAAAAAGTAACATCACATTTTGAAAATTTAAAAAAAGTCTTGTTAAAAAAAAAGTTGTCAAATAAAAATATTGCCATAATGAAGTGTCTTATTACTGTAAAGCTCATGCTTGATCCTGTTTGATTGTTAAAATTCGAACTTGATTCACGAAAAGGAGCGCTTGGTAATCTAGAATTTGAACTCTCAGTAATAAAATTTTCGTCACCTAAAAACCTATGAAGCTAAAAAGTAATAATTTAAGAAATGAAGAAAATATGATCATTATGTAAATTATTGATTTCAATTAGTAAAAAAAAATTTTAATTAAAATTGCTCCAAAATCGCAATTAAATGGTCCACTTATGCAGATTTTGAAAAATGATAATTTTTTTAATTTGAAATTACCTGAAAGCTAAAGCAGCATTCAACCATATCCCTTTTTTTTTAATGACAATACCACAACAACAAAAAATACAATAAAAAAAAACAAAAAACTTAATAATAAAATATTATTTTTAGAATTATTTTCATAATCTAATTTTATGTTATTAAAGTTGTTTTTAAATATGGAGCCAGTTGTTTGAGTATAATCAATAGGACCTGTAAACTTTTTACTTGTAAAATCACCATGAAATGAGTTGGAATTAATCAAATTCACAACAAGCTGATTTAATTCTCGGGTAAAATTATCGCTAATTTGACCATGTTGAGTACTTGTTGTTAAAACACTTGCGCTTGTTATTGACTCAAAATCTGATAGAGGATAATTACCATTAGTTTTTTTTTGCTCTTCTAATGATTTATTTTCAAAATTGGAACGAGTAGATGATTGTATTTTCACGTCATTTTTCCCATTTTCGCCTAAAGAAGTAGCATATGAAAAGTCGGAAACGATAACTTGAATTATCCTCGACTCAATAAGACTTGAACTTGTTGTTTGTTTTAAAACGTCTTTAAATCTAGGAAGCACTTTAAAAAAATGAAAAAAAAATTAAAAATTATTTTCCCAAAAAAAAAGTTTTTCAAAATAAAAATCTTTTTTTCTATAATTATATTCATCTAAAAAAAAGATATGATTTTAAATTACTTGCAAAATAAAGTTTTTTTTACATTTTAGTGCAAGTATTTTTGAATTGGAATATATTTTTAATGAAATTCAAATTTTAAGAGCGAAGAAAATCAATATTTTGAATTCAATTCTATTCTTTTTAAGAACTAATTATTTTTTAAAATTTATTAGGCGGCTTTGGTTAATTTAAAAGAATATGATTCGATGTTTTGTTTATTAAAGATCATTTATTTTTTCGAAAAAAAAAAGGGCGAATATATAGTTAAAACACATTAAGGCTCTTTGATAAAAAAAGTCTAATTTAAATAACGACGTTTTTGTTGGTCAAAAAAATTGAAAAAAAGAAAATAGACAAAAAACTTTAACATGCCTATCGGATGGCATACAATTCTCCAAAACAATGACAAAAAATTTTCTCAATTCGTCAATGTCAATTATTTTTAGACAGGCTTCTTCAAGTGAGTCTGTCCACTGTGAATCGGATTCGAGTTGCCCACTTTTTTGAGCAGCTTCAAAGAAAGAAGAGTAAATAATTCCATTTCCCGTACGTAAATCTTCAAATGATTCTGCTCTTTTTTTGTAAATCAACAATATTCGTAAAGCAAATCGTTCAATATCATTTGGTTGAATAAAGTACATGCGACCAATTATAGTTTCATCAGTTTTATTTAATTCATTATTTAGTTGAAAATAAGCCGTTAATTCTGTATTATTAACTAAATTTTTTATTTTCTCAATAGATTCGTTGTCTTTAAAAAGCATGTTTTAAGATCTTGTTTAATCAATTGGCTTTATTAATTAGAAATTAGAGCCGCTATCTCACTTGAAGTTACCATTTTTAATTTTCATCAAAAATAAAAGTTTTCATAAAAGATGATTTTAAGATTTTGAAATTACACGAAGTATTAAATTCGATGTTTAATGCCATAAGTATTTAAATTCCTTGCAATTACAGTCAATTTAATTGAATATTCTTAAAACTGTTAATTTTTTGAAAGTTTTAAATTTAGCGCAATTAAATGAATGCTTGTAAATTTCTTGCGCATTTATTATAAGTTTTAAAAAAAAAAGTTGTTAAATTAATTGTCTTTATTAAAAATAAGTTAACACCTGTTTATTTCCGTTAAATTAAAAAAAAAGTTAAAAAATATCAAAATATAAGACCTTAACAAAACTCTAATAAAAAGGCTAACAATCAAAACATTTTAAGTCTAATCGTCAATTTAATAATTTTAATAATGCAGTTTGCTAACCAACTGAACAATATAATTTTGAATTTAAAATTTTCGACTGAAAACTTTGTCGACTTGAAATTTTTAAATTAAGAAAAAATAATTAAGCCGATTTGCTTCATAATTAACATGATCTTATTAATGGAAACAAAACGTCTTAATTATTTTTTTTTATTTCAAAAAATTCAATTCGACTCCAGTTGACTTAAGTAAATAGTCAGTCGAATATGACTTGATTCGAATTGATAAAAAAGTCAGTCTGCGGATTAAAAAACTAATTTAAACTAATGCACTAATTAAAACTTACCTGTTCCTAGACTCTCCCTCAAGCTCTCGTCGAATCTTTCGCGATTTTCCCTTACCTCGGAAGAAAAAAATCAATAAAACAAATGTTTTTTTTAAAGTTTATCCTTTTCTGAGAAAGGATTTCTTAAGTCAACTGAAGTCGACTCGACTCAAAAAAAATTCAAGTCGACTCAATTTTTTTAGGATCTTTGTCCACTGGATCGAGTCGATTGAAAAAAAAATTCGAATATGAAACTTGGAATAGATGATTCATAAGAATTTTAAAAAATTTATTTATTAAAAAACAAGTGTAAAATTCCTTTAAAAATATATATTTTTCAAACAAAAACACTAAAAAAATTTATTACGGATGTCTTAAAATCAACACCGTCTTCCGCTTCAGGAAAAAAAAAGAAAAGAGAACGAATAGAAAAAGAGAATCAAATTAAAGACGAAAAAATCAAAGGATTTAGAAACGAGGGTGATGTGTAGTTTGTCAACAATTGAGATTTATTTGAACAAAAAATTTTTTTTATCTTTTTTGGAAAAATCTGAACAAATTATATTTTGGGAAACATAACTTTTAATGTGTCAGAAAAAAAGTGCTTATTCAGGCACAAAATCTGGGCCGTTCAAAACAGGAAATTACTTCATGATGACAGTGCTCAAATTTAAAATAAAATTTAGTACAAGGAAAAAAATAATCAATTTTTTACTTAGTAAAATTAAAAATTTTCCAAATATCCGAGAGTTCTTGGGTTCCCAAAAAGACATTTAACTCTTAACATAAAAAAATAAAAAAAGAACCTAAAGATAGGCCCAATAAACAAACGCCTAAAATGTACTACTCAAGACATAACCATACTACTTCTTTATGACGACTTTTTAACAGTAGTTTCGGTAATAAGTCAACGATGAAACTGTTTATGATTGGAAACGTCCAACATCAGGTCTATGGAACTGGTTTTCACTGTTTAAAGAAAAGAAACATTCTTAAAAATCAAGGAATGTCATGGTTACAAAATGAATTACACCTTTTCAAGTAACCCTTTACCACCCTTCTCTTGGATGTCTGAAAAATAGATTGAATCATTTTCATGTGCGACTTAACCAAAATTAATAACTGCCGACTCTCCAAGGGTATTTTATTCAGTGATATATAAAATCATTGATGCCTATTTCATAACTCAATTATGGTCTGGGATGCAACAATTTAAAATGAATTTCCGTTATACAAAATAAGTCTGGACACATTTCCAATATACAGCCATACCCCGTTTATATCACAATATCGGTTGTATAAACTTTTCGTGATATAACTGAAGTGTGATACAATCGGAATTTTATGAAAAATTTTTCCTTCTTAAACAAAAAATCATATATTTTTTAAAATTAACTTATTTTAAAATTTATCTTTGGTTCATTACTCATAATATTATTATTTTCAATTTAAACTAGAATCTTCCCTCTAATGTAAACAAAAATTAATAAAATTTACGTTGTATTATGAGATATTCGATACAATTGATAGCTTAGTTAGGTTACTGATTGGTCAATGGTTCGAGCCGTATAATAAGAGATCTTGAAATTTGAATGTGTATAATGTTTTTAGTTATGATCTTATTTTTTGTGCTTTAATCTTTAGATTTTTAGAATAATTTTTTTGGTAAAGATTTTCTCTACGTTAGATAAAGGTCTAAGGGCTTTACTTGAGCTTTCGAAAAAGGCATCGAAATTATTTATCTTCAGAAATTTGAAAACCAATAAAAGAGTTGAAAAGCTATAATAATTTTAAATCGAATTTTCTCCAGAATTTTATCCCTTTTTTTTTCACTAATGCCGGTAGGCCGATTAAAATCGTCAATGGAATTCATCTGCAATACAAAGTTTTAAATTAAAAAAAGTATTTTTATTGCTATAAACTGGTATAAATCGATAAATTTATAATGATCAGGTGAATTTCGTCCGTTATTTTTGCTTTTTTCGTAATCGACTTGCATATAAACAAAAGCTAAGCGGATGCGTTACATAAATTTTTTGATCATGTTTAGAATCCATGAATTTTTAACAATTAAAATTTCACAATGAGTTTAATTTCAAGAATTAGGAAATAAGTTATCAGTTATCGAATATAGTTTCAGAATTTAGTAATAAGTTATCTATTACTTATAAAATTTATTACTTTTATATCGGCTTTATACCATTATTTGCTAAAATCGCAATTAAAGTACTCTTAGACTTTTACAGGAAAGTGAGTTTAAACGAAGGCTTTAGCCATTAGAACGAACTCTGGGATTCCCAAAAAATTATTTTTTAAATAAAAAATAAAATAATTTTTTTTTTTTTTTTTTGCCCGTAGGCAAGTTTATTGACAATTAAAAATAAGTTCAAAAATTAAAAAGTAAAATTTAAATTTAAATGTCTTTTTAAAAAAATAATTATAATACAAATATTATAATAAAGAAAAATAAAATTAAAAATAAAGATTAAGAGTGAATATTTCTGTAAAGTATTTTTTTGAAAATAATCTCTTTCTCATAGTTTTTTTTTCTTTCTTTTTTTTTAATAAATTTCTTAAAGACCAAATGGACATTTTAAAAATTGAAATAACTTTGACATCCCTTTCATCTAAGTTTAAATTAAGAATCAAATCTTTTTTATTAAAGCTATTTTGATTGTTTAATTTGAGTTTTAGATTTTGAAACATTTGTTTCGTAAACGAAAACTAAACAAAAATATGGTCCCTTGTTTCAGTAGCCTTTCACAAAAGACACATTGTTCTCCTAATTTACTAGATAGTTTTATACTAAGGTTTAATGCTTCATAAAATATTTTATAATTTAAAACTCTTAAATTAGAGTCTATAGACTTGTTATTTATTTTATTTAAAATAAATACTCTTAGTTTTTAAAAAATAGAAAAAAGAATAATTATTTTTTTAATCTTTTTGAAATCACCTCAGCAAATTTTTAAATTAAAACTGGAATAAAACTTAGTTGATATTTTGATAAAAATTCGTTAGAAACTTTTCTTCCTTATTCGGTACATGAAATGAAATTAAAAGAACAGAGTAAAAAATTATATATTGCTTTAATTTCTGCTTTATTTTTTTTAATCATTTTTATCAATCCAATTAATATCAAGAAAGCTTGAAAAGGTGAAAAATATTTAAAAAAAATAACACATTTTAATAAGCGTGGGAATATTTTTTTCCTTTCTTCGCTAATTTTTTAGCTAAGGAATTTCACACATTTGAATTTTAAATAGTAAGATTATATTTTCAAACATTGGTTTGAGATTTTTTCATAATATTAGGAAATATTTATCGAAAAAAATTCTTATTCTTTATAAATCAATCAGAAATATTGTTTCATAGATATTAAAAATTAATAATATAGTTTAATCATAATTATTAAGTTCAAATTCATAATTATAATCATACTTGACCTTGGTTTCTTCTTTATCTTAAACATAATAATTAGAATAAGTGAAAAGGTTATATATTAGATCATATACAGTCTGTTCTCGATTTTGTGTTACCCGATTTTGTGACATTTTGAAGATGTGACAGGAATTTTAAATAACGCACGTTAAGTATTGCATTTTATATTATAAAGTTACTCGAAGTTGTGACTTTTTATTTTGTGACATTTCAATTTTGTGTGAGGTAAAAAGGCAAAAAATTGGTTTTCGTCTATTGAAAAAAGCATTATGATAATACTTGATTTTGTGTCAATTTATTTTTAATACATGAAAATTATGTAAAATTATAAATTTTTGACCTTTGTCATTAATCTTATAATAAAAATGATAATATTAATATTTATTCAATTAATAAACATTTTGAAAAAAAAAGACTAAAATATTAAAATTCGATCAAAAAGTCGTTAGGATTAAAAAATAGCCACGCTTTAAAAAAAAATAGTGCTAATTTTTAATATTTGTTAAAAAAATGAATGTAATTTGATTTTGTGGCACAAATGTCACAAAACCCAATTTGTGACTTTTTAATTTTGTGACATGTTTTTATAGTTACGCAGAGCTGTCACAAAATCGAGAACAGACTGTATAATTATTTGAAAAATTATTTTTATGCTTAATAAAAAAGTGTGAAATAAATGAATACATTTTAACATTAAAGTATAATAATTGTCTTTAAATCTCTAGTGATATAAAAGAAGTGTGATAGTGAATTAAGTGAGGGAAATTTTAATGTAATTGAATTAAAATATTCTGTTCTGATAAAAATTTGTGAAATAACTGAAATGTGATTTAAATGCATAGTGATAAAAGGGGATATGACTGTATCAAGAAGTGACTATATTCGTTCTATAGGGTT
>NTPY01000672.1:3730595-3747936 GCA_002922825.1 Brachionus calyciflorus
TGGTTGTAATATAAATGTAACGTCAACCGTCAACTGTAACTTTTGACCGTAACCGTAACCCATGTAATTTCGACTTAATTTTCAATTTTAAAATGTTTGAGCTATGGTTACGGTTACGGTCAAAAGTTACGGTTGACGGTTGACGTTACATGTATATTACAACCACTGTATCTAATAAATAAAAGTAAAAAAATTTTAAATGACAGAAATTATTTGCTTCTTTAGAATCAAAAGCTACCTCCTTTAGACCATTCTGGAAAAAAATTTAGAAAAACAAAACCGAGCCTAAATTATAAGAAAAAAAATTCTAAACAGATTTAAATAAAGCTAACTTGTTTTTTGTTTTTAACAATTTTCGAAGATTCATTAAAAAAAGTAATGAACCATCTTTTCATTCCAAGTTCACAAAAGAAGTTGATAATTTTTTAAGTCAAAAAAATTTAAAATTAGACCTAAATAAACCATTTACAATAATAGAATTAGACAATGAGTAAAAAATCAAAATAAGACCTTGATAATATTCATGAATATTTAAAATAATTAACAGGTGCCCAAAAATGCTTTGCAGTTTTTTCGAATTAAAAAAAATACTTTCGGATCTTGACAAAATTTTGTCTAGTTTTCGAAAATAAAAGAATTAAAAAAAAATTTTTTTTCATTATGAAATATCCTCGGTTTTGAATTGTCCTCGAAGGCTATGAAAGTCTGGAAAAATGAGGTTTTTAAAAATGTTCATTTTTAATTAGAAAATTCAAAGTTTATTTTGACGAGCTCATTCTGAGGATTATCAGTGAAGAAAATGAAATGAATTATCTTGACGGTCCTAATTTTTAAATATATTCATTTGATTCTGAAATTTAGCGAGATATTACTTAGGAAAAAATAGACATTTTATTTTAAAAAAACTTCAACTTTAGAGAATTACACTAAATATGTAAATGTATTAATATTAAATTACGATTTTATATTAATACATTTTCTCAAAATTTTTTGAACAAGTAATAACTTTAATTATACTTTAAAAATAATTAAAGTTAATTTTTTCAAAAAATAAATTATGAAATTTTACGAAAATTCACAAAAGTGGTTTTGGGTAAATTATCGTTATTTTACGTAAAATTACGTAATTTTGCGAAAATTTACCTCAAAACAATGTGTCAAAACGGTAATGTAATTAATTTGGCTCCCTAATATTTAATTACGTGATTGATCCTAATCGATCAAAGTGTATAATATAGCTGAGAAATCTTCGGAGAACTAATATTTTCTAGGTTGATATTACGGATTTTTTTAATCTGCGAAAACCGAGTGTTTTTTTGTAAAAAAACTACTTGTTTATTAAGGATAACAAAATTAAAAACATAAAAAATACATTCCATTCTTTTCTTTTACAGATGACCTCTGTAAATATTTTATTTTTAAACAAAGCGGTTCACTAGAATAAATGATTAATTAATATTTGAAAGATATCGAGAGTTGAATAAAACGCTGAAGGCTTAAAATGTCTCCAAAATGAAATTACATGATTTTTCGAAACCGTAAAAAATTAATTTCAAACTTTACAATCAATATATCAAATATAATCCAAGGTATTTCAGGTATTTCATTCGATAAAAAGTTAATTTTCAAATATTTAGTGGAAAATATTAGAGAAATTTGTTTTAATCTCATAAACTGTCTTAAAGTCTTGTCTAAAATATCATGGTGTCTTATTAAAAAAACTTTAACAAAACTTGCTCTTATTCGATACACTTTGGATTACTCGTCCTTTATACTTCAAACCTTAACTTAACCGATAAAAAAAGGCTCAATGCAATAATATTAATTGACGATAAAGATTTCGAAGAAAGCACCGCTTCATTACAATAAATTTCTGGTCTATCACACATAGCTTCAAGAAGCCAAATTTTGAATAAAAAGGATTTCGAAAGTGCCATAATAAACAGATAACCCTTCTAAAGGATTAATGTGTGAATATAAAAGTATTTATGAATTAAACCCGAAAAAATACGAACCAATTTTGTGAAATAATTAACTTTATTTAAATTTTATAAACTATTTAAATTTAATAAATAATATATCTTTAAACTCAATAAAACTAAGAAAAAAAAACAAGTTGAAAAAAAAAATAGCGGGAAAAAATTAATCAAAAAATTTTTAGAAATGAATTTGAAACAAAAATCTTTTTGGAAAACAAGCTACATTTTCTTCTTTTTCATTTAAGATCATCTTTTTAAGTATCATTTGATATATAAATTGTCAAAAAAAAACACTTCAGAATTTTCAGAAAAATTAAAATTTTTAGAAGTAATTTTGGTGTTTGAAAAATAACTTCCCTTATTGTATCAAACTGTTGAATTTTCATAAAAATGGGCAAAAAAAAGTAACTGAGGCTCAAAGGTGGGAAATAATTAAACTATTGAACGAAAAGACAAAATCCCAACAAGAAATAGCTGATCTAGTAAAAGTTTAGAGAAAATGTGTGTTTACAACTAAGTGTAATTATGAAAAGATCTCCGGGGCCAAGGTATGTTAGACCTCCAAAGCTTCCCAGTCGAGACGAGTCTTACATTTTTAGAAAGGTCAGAATAAATCCTACAAGAAGTTTCTCTCTTTTTTTGCAATTCTCTTTCCGATAAAAAAACTTCCATAAAAAAAATTAAAATAAAAAAAATTTATTTTTGCACAGCTTCTTAAAATAAAAATTTTTAATTAACTTTCATGATAATATGTATTTTATTTGAAACATCATAGTTAATGTGATGAGGGTTGTTGGAACTTAATTGATGAATTTCTTATTTTTGAGTTATTTTAAATTTTTTACAAAATGATTTGAAATCTGTATGGATTTAAGTCTACTAGGCACGAGGTGTTTACTTTTACTTACAGTGGTTATTTGATTCGAGGATTGTATCGTAAAATATAGTAAATTAGCCATATTTTAAAATTACTTTTTTAAACAACGGATTAAAAAGGCTGTCAACTTATTTCAGAAATGTACTGTTTTTAAATTTCAGGTCGGTTACCAAAATGCTGAACTATGTTTATTTAATAATCGGTTTTTTGCAAATGAACCGTACCATCTTAATATTTATCTATTTGTTTTGTTTTTTTTTTAACTAAAAATATATTTAAGCGAGTTGTTAAACAATTTTAAGGGGCCGAAATTTTGATCTCTAATTTTATGAAGATCTTTTTTTTTTTAATTTCCTAGGAGTCCAGTGGTAGTCATCGCACACAAACACTAAATTGCTTAATTGTGTGTAATTCTAAATAATTTTCAATAAATTAACCTTAAAATACCATAAAAATTTTAGATTATTTTACGTAAAATTCCATAAACATATTTTACGATAAATTTGTTAAAATCCTCGAGCCAAATCATCATTGTAAGTATTAAATTCGAGATTTTTAGCTTTCATATTTTCTTCTAAAAATTTACAAAACATAAGAATGTTAAACTGACTCGTAAAATAATGTTCAACATTTGAAAAGAGAAACGCTAAAAGGTTTTTTTTATTCTATAAACAAAAGATTCCCTCCAAATAATTTTTATCTAATTTTTTCAGTCAAAAATAATATTTTTCTTTGTTTTGATTTTTGAAAAGTTTAAATTTCGAAATTCAGGATTTATATTTCGAAATTTATTTCAGGGAAAATTTGCCAAATTTCAAACTTTTAACAATTCACAACCCTAATTTTTTCGATGTTGATATTGCGAGTGGTTATAAAAATCGTGTTTTGATTTAACAACAGAACGAAATATAAATCTCTTGAACGCGCATTCAGATATGTGATGGGATTTCGACATATTTCAACTTTTTTTAAGGGAAAATTTTTTTGACAGCCAAAAATCTAGTAATCACAACCAAAAAACAGATTTTCACACACAAAAAATATTCCCGATCAAAACTACTAAAAATATTGTATAATTTTTAATAATTAAAATTCATCTAATTATTAAAAATATATTTCTTTTATTTTTTTTATCAGTATTATCTTCTTAGGCTATTTTAGATGATTTAGACTTTGACTTTTCTACTCTTTTAAATTAGAGTCTATAGACAATTAGGGAAATTTTAATGTAATTGAATTAAAATATTCTGTTCTGATAAAAATTTGTGAAATAACTGAAATGTGATTTAAATGCATAGTGATAAAAGGGGATATGACTGTATCAAGAAGTGACTATATTCGTTCTATAGGGTTTGACTAATATTCAAAACCTAGGAAAGTTTAAGCTTAGTATAGTGGTTACATTTAAGTGGATTTTGGGAACTAATATTAGTTTCTAAAATACACTTAAACGTGTAAGATAACTAAAAACAGCGCAGCTTTAAATGTAAATGAAATGAACATAAATGTGCATTTAATTTCTAAATCCACCCTAAGTGTGTTAAAAATTACACATCAAATGTTTAGTGCATTAATAGTGAAGTTACGCCAAAAATATTTGTGTCTGTTTTTTTTATCATTAACAAAATTATCCAATTTCTTATTTAACAAAATATTTTCCACTTTAAAAAATAAAAAATTTATCCTTATTGTTAATTTTGAAAAAATATGCCGTTTGCTTAAAATTTAGACATTTATGCCGATTCGAAAAAATAAATAAATATTATAAAATTCGAAATTAACTATTTTTAAAGCACATTTATGCAAGCTTTTATAAAGAGTAACTTTGCAATTTACATTTTGCGACCCTTGCAAAAATCCATGATGAAAAATTTTTTTCCTCATTTAATTCCTTTAATTTTTCTTTAAAAAAATTCAATACAATATATTTTGGATTTTGTTTTGTAGTGTTGTGGGAAGTCATCAAATCGACTCTAACCGACTATTTTTTTTCGGAGTCGACTGTAATTGACTTTCTAAAAAATCGAGTCAACTAAAGTCGACTTTTTCCGACTTATAAAATTTTTTTACTAACCTTTTACGTTCCTAAGTTTACACTTAGAATATACATTAAAATAAATTGCCGATACTTCAAATACTTTTAATTCGAAATAAGTTTATCAAAAATTACATTAAAGATTACACTTTTTTCAAATTTGAGAAATTTGTTGTTGCGTTTTTAGAAAAATTTTAATCAATCAATAAAAGCTCCTATTAAACGATTATTATTTGTAACACTGAAGCTCTCAAACGCTTAAATCTAATGAGATTTTTCTTTAATTGGATCTTATAGTTTCAATAATTGTATTTTTCTATCATACCGTATTTCCGTGTTTAAGAAGGCGTGTATTAAAACCCATATAGAAATTCTGATAATTCAGTTTTTAATACGTTTTTTTTCCAAGTAAAAATTGTGCACTCAAATAAAATTTTTAATTATAAACGCATTGCTAATATTTGGGTTTTTTTTTTACTAACGCCCGTTATTAACCGAATTTCCGATTCGAATGCACCTTTATCGCACCTTTAAACTTTTTTTTTTTTAAATTGTGAGGTCTATGTAGGTGCATGCTCTCGAATTGACAAATCGGTTTTTAATGCACGCCTTCTTAAACACAGAAATACGGTATCTCTTTTTGTGTGTTAGAAAGTTAAAAAATGTGTGTTGAACATGTATTTGTATGTTGGGAAGGTATTTGGGAGTAAAGAAAAAAAAGAAAAGTAATGTTAGCCGATAATTTTATTCAAGTGCGTTTAAAATATATTTATGTGTGCTGTACTAACAATCCCAAAGAACAAAAATTGTTCAAACTTTGCCTAAATTGTCATAAATTAAATTTTTTTGATCAAGCTTTTTAAAAGTTTTTTTTGATTTATGGTTTTAAAAAATATTTAGTACTTTTAAATCAACAAAAACTCTTTTTCTTGTATTGCTTATAAACAAGGCCTTGATGGATGCCAAAAACGGAAAAAAATTTTTTAATTCAAATAAAAAAGGATTCTTCAATAGTTTCAAAAATATGTTTCAAAATCTGATGTTAGGAAGCTCAATCGATATCCAAGTTTTGTCCAATTAAGTTTGCTTTTTAAAAAGAACACTTTTGTAGTTATCCGTAAATAACTAGCATTAGAGTAATCTAAATTTAGAAATAAATAAGGAAATATCTTTTTATTATAAAAAGATAAAATCATTAAACAATTTACTTAGTTAGAAATAAAGATATGATTAAAAGGTTTAGAGCATTTAAGAAGTAAAAAAAAATTGAATAAGAACTTTTTTTGTTAAAAATTTATTTGATAAAATTGTTTTTTAAACAAAAAAAAGAAAATAAAAATTATAAATGGTACCTGAGAAAAAGAATAAAATATTTAAAAAATTGTTTATTTCTTTTTGGCACCAGCTTTTTCGGCTTTTTCAGCGGCTTTGGTCTTGGTACCTGAACCAGCAGTTTTCTTTTCGACCTCCTTGATGACACCGACAGCAACAGTTTGTCTCATGTCACGTACGGCAAAACGACCCAATGGAGCGTATTCAGAGAATTTCTCAACACACATTGGTTTGGTTGGGATCAATTTGACAATGGCGGCTTCTTGTGATTTCAATGATTTTGGTTTCTCTTCCAACAATTTACCGGAACGACGATCGACTTTTTCCAATAACTCACTGAATTTACAGGCAATGTGAGCAGTGTGACAATCCAATACTGGAGTGTAACCAGCACAGATCTCACCTGGATGATTCAAGACAATTACTTGAGAAGTGAATGAAGCTGACTCTAGAGCTGGATCGTTTTTGCTGTCTGAAGCAACAAAACCTCTTCTCAAATCTTTAACGGCAACGTTTTTAACGTTGAAACCGACGTTATCACCTGGACCGGCTTCTTCTAAAGCTTCGTGGTGCATTTCAACTGATTTGACTTCAGTGCTCAAGTTAGCTGGAGCAAAGGTGACAACCATACCTGGTTTAATGACACCAGTTTCAACTCTACCGACTGGTACTGTACCAATACCACCAATCTTGTAGACGTCTTGTAATGGCAATCTCAATGGTCTATCAGTTGGTCTTGATGGTGGAACAATAGCATCTAAAGCTTCCAACAAAGTCTTACCACTTGAATTGGCTTCTTTCTTTTCTGAGGTCCATCCTTTGTACCATGTCATGTTTGGTGAAGGTTCCAACATGTTGTCACCGTTCCAACCAGAGATTGGTACGAATGGAATTTGAACTGGATTCCAACCGATTTTCTTGATAAAGGTGCATACTTCACCTTTGATTTCTTCGAAACGTTTCTCACTGAATGGTGGTTCAGTTGAGTCCATTTTGTTTACGGCAACAATCATTTGTTTGACACCCAAAGTGTAGGCTAACAAAGCGTGTTCTCTTGTTTGACCATTTTTCGAGATACCAGCTTCGAATTCACCAACACCAGCAGCTACGATCAATACAGCACAATCGGCTTGTGATGTACCAGTGATCATGTTCTTGATGAAATCTCTGTGACCTGGAGCATCGATAATGGTAACGTAGAATTTAGCGGTCTCAAATTTCCACAATGAAATATCAATGGTGATACCACGTTCTCTTTCGGCTTTAAGTTTATCCAAAACCCAAGCATATTTGAATGAACCTTTGCCCAATTCAGCGGCTTCTTTCTCGAATTTCTCAATGGTTCTCTTATCGATACCACCACATTTGTAGATCAAGTGACCGGTAGATGTTGATTTACCAGAGTCTACGTGACCAATGACGACAATGCTAATATGGGTCTTATCTTTTGGCATTTTCACTTAGGGCGAATCTAAATTAAAAAAGAAAGAAATTTGAAAATTTTGAACCCTGAATTATTAAACTCTATTGAATTTTGACATAAAACTCAAATTTCTTGAGCTCAAAAATAAAATTCAACAAAAATTTCTTAAAAAACTTGAAATTTTTTCATGTAGAAATTCTTTTAATAAAAATTTAGTTTCGCTTAAAACGCTACACTAATGATTAAAAAGGATATTATTAACTTTATTAAATGAAACTTAACTTAATATTAGATGAAACTTAACTAAATATTTTTTCCTAAGACAAATATTTCCTAGAAAATAAGACTTTCAAATTTGAAAATTAAGTATTTTGTTTTAAATTTATATTTTCAGTTTATCCTTTTAATATTAATTCAGAAATCATGCGACTAAGCTCTTTATTTTAAACAAGAAGCACTATTTTCTTTTAATATAAATCTTAATATTTAATCTCTTAGATGAACTTACCAGACAAAATATAGTTATTTTAACAAAACTCTTTTCAAATTTTAGATAACAAAAGTATTTAGAGCTCTTTTTTACTAACTTTAAATTTTTCAAATTTTGATAAATTTTTTTGACATAGGATTAATTGAGCTAATTAGAAAATTAAAAATAGATAAATAAGATGAATTTTGCTAGATATTTTGCTATGATTTAAGATTAAATTATTTAAAGAAAGTCTTTAAAAAATCTAATAAAAACAAGTAAGCGTCGCCTTGCTCCTTTTCAAAGCGATCTAATTCGTCTTTGCGATATTTTTAAATTTTATAAAGTGTGCAAGGTACAGTCGCTTCGTTCTATGTTTCTAGACCGATCTAAGAATTTTGATGTTTAATTTAATAAAGTCTGGAAAATAATTTTTGTTTAAGAGCTATTGAAATTTTATTATATATGGATATCTTTTAATCGAGTTCTAAAAGGAAGGTCAATGATGATGCTAATATTAGTTTAAAAAAAAATTAAATTTTTGAATAGTTTAGAAAATTTATAGGTAAAATAATTTAGGATTTTGATTTTAAATTTAAAAAGTTTTAGAAAAAATTCTAATAGAACTTGTCCCAGTTATTTCTATTTATAGACAAAATTTCGGATATTTTTGATCTATTCGGTGAAATTCTTTTTCTCAATTTTGGCTTTTTTTGCAATTTTTGAATGCTTTTTCCAAAGAATTTAATTCTTCAAAGTTAGGCTCAAGTTTTGGCTTTTCTTCACAATCTTTCTGGTTGTTATGAGTTTTTTTTATTCGCAATGATAAACAAATGCATGCATTTTAAATCAAAATTTTAAGAATATATGCCCCAAAAAAAGCTATTTTTAAAGCGATTGGAAAACCGTAAAAATAGTTAAAGCGTTGTTTTTTACTGCTAATTAGGTTCTCTATTGCAATATGTGGCAAAAAATTAAAAATTCTTTTATTTTTGGGTACATTAATTGTTAAAATTTTAGGTTTTAATTCAATGCCTTCCTATACAAGGTATTACGGTAATTTGTTTTTTCTTTTATTTTTATTTCAATAGTTCCAGTCCTTCTCTATTCCAAGTGTTCGCTCTAGCCGACAAAGTAAAATTTTTGCTCATTTTTCAATTTTCATTTTGCTCAAAAAATTTACTAATTATGATTTTCGATTCTAAAAAAAGTAAGGAAAAATTTTTTAACTTAATTAAAAACACTGTCTTAAAAAATTTGGCCTGAAATTACTGTAAGTCATTTGATCGGAGAGGATTAATACAAGTAAACCAAGCTTATTTTACAAGATTAAGTTAAATTGTGAATCAAAAATCAAGACTAGAGGCAAAGTAAAATTTTTGCTCATTTTTTAATTTTCATTTTTGCTTTAAATATAATTACTTGCACGCTGCAATTTTAAAGAGCCAATCCTTTTTATTAAAAGCTTATAAAATATTATTTATAAGCTTTTAATTAAAAGGATTGGAGCATAGCCAGAGTATAAATTAAGTAAGTTAAAAATAATATTTAAAAATAAGATAAGGGATTGATGTTATTGAGATTCTGTTTTTTACTTTTAAATTATTAGAGATTTATTATAGTTACAAAAAAATTCATTGAAAAGGAATTTTATGATAAAAGAGAGAAATTAAATATTCGAAGCCGGATCTTGAACCGATTTTTAAAAACTTTGTTTTGACCCGGTTTAAGAGCGGCTTAAGACAGGCTCCTAATCTTGTTAATTTAATTCTGGATGGCAGGTTTAAGTTTTTTTAAGATTTTAAGATTTTGGGATTTTGAGATTTTTTTTGAATAAAAATTTTAATGTGAAATAAAAATGAGAAAAGTCATAATTCATTAAACAGAAAATAAAATTCGAAAATTAAGTAAAACACATTTAAAAATTCAATTACATGCATTATCCAAAATTTAATATTTTTTATTAGAAAATTATTTAAAGGGCGAGTATGTAAAAATCTGGTCAAAAAAAATCTGGTATGTAAAAATCGTGTTATAAAAAAATCTGGTTAGTAAAAATCAGGTGTATTTTAATCGGGTTTTGAATAAATTATAAGATAGCCAATAGTTATTTTTTTAAATATTTTATTGAAAAAAAAACTAATTATAATAAAATAAGAAAGAAACATAAAAAAAATTAATTTATTTAAATAGAAAACAGAAGTTAAATAGTTATTGGTTTTTCTTTCGCCAAGATTTAATGTTTCAGATTTAAAAATTAAAAGTGAGGAGGTTTCAAGATAAGAATTATAATTTTACGCAAAATATCTTGATTATATTTTAAATTAGAAGGATCGATCTTGAGAGAAAGATCGTAAGCATAAGCTAAAGCTAATAGACCACAATCATTGCTTCCAATTTGTTGAACAACTTGAACCATATTGATTGTATATGTCAAACGGTCTGGGTATAAATATTTGATTATTGGTTTTAAAGATGACGCATTGTTCGGATCGTTGAAACTATCATACATAAACCATTTTCTTTCGATTAATTGATTTTCATTTGTATTGTCAAATTGCTGAATTTGTTCATTATTTTGATAAGGGTCTAAATTTGTAAATAGAATCCAATGGCAGTGATTAACGTTGACAATAAAAATATGATCTTGGTTTGGGTGTATATTGACCATAAAATCTAGTCTAGCAAAATCTTGAAGTCGCCATGTTGGCCAATAATTAATTGTGTGAAACGGAGAATTAAAAAAAGAATGAAGATAATCAAATGCATAATCAATATGCGAACCAGTAAGCCATTGGGATTCTGTCAAATAAAGCGAATTTGAACTCGCATTGTTTGTGACGGATTGTATTTGTGCAGCAGCTGTATCATCCAAAATTATAGGATTTTCTTCAGTTGAATTTTTTTCGATGTTAGCCCTTTTTGGTTCGAACTGTTGGTGTGATTCAGCTTTTCGCTTAAATGATGTTGATTTATTAATCTCTTTATTTTTTTCGATTTTTACATGCATTTGATTTGTAAACGAAGCTTGCTTAGGGTCTTGCATATGAGAATTAAGAATACCGATAAAATCAATATTTACGAATTCGTTTATTAACTTGTCTTTTTTGTCTTTTTTATTTTTTTCTTGGTTATTAATTTCAAAATCGCTTTCGATTTCGCTTTTCTCATCAGTTTGATCGTCATCCAGAATTGATTCATAAGGACTCAACATTTGATGAGTAAGCTTATCACAGTATTCGTTAAAATTTAACTCATTTCTATAAAACTCCTCATGAATCAATTCAATTTTGAGATTTTTGTCTTGATTTTTTGTTTATTTTATCGCCAACTTGGGATTTTGCTTTTAAGTATGTATCTCTCATTCGACAATCAAAAGCTTTTAAATGTCGAATCATATCATCAATATTTGGATGTGGTCTCAAATCTGTTTTGTGTAGACTTGAATGAAATCCTTCAAGATCATTGTTGTTCGGCGTTTGTTCGATCTATGATGATTCAAGACATTTGGTGACATTTGTCCACTGAGCCATTGTGTAATGAAATTTCGAATAAATTTTAAAATATTTGGGTCGTTAGATGGTAATTCTTTTACAATTATTTTGAAAGCATGTTCAAGATATTCGACTTGTATAAGCGGAAGTACAAGTATTCTTCTAATCCAGAATCGAAAGCTCCAATCACTTACAAATCTTTTTTTAAGACCAACTGCAAACAAATTTCTTTTGATGGCTTGACAATAATGAAACCAACATCCTTTGATCTCGACATCTTTGAATACAGTATTTATACTAATTAGCAATGACATTTCAAAATCTGACAAAACACGTTCCAAATTTCTGTTGAATGCATTATTTCTTATTTGTTCTAATGATTCGATGTAAGTGTTTGCATCCTTGGACTCTAAAAATATATATGCACATGGCAATACATAATTTTTGAAAACTGCGTGGATACTGACAATCTGTTTGAAAATCGAAGGACAAAATTTAAATATACCATCGATATGATATTCTTTGGCATTTTCCAAAATCTCTACCCTACATCTGAATAGAAAATCAAAATTCTCTTTCCAGTTATGCTTTGGATGTCATATCTAAGAAACATTTCGTCTCTGTTATAAATTCGAATTATTTGAAGTTCATTTGGCAGAATTAATTCAGATGTCGAGTTAACATTTATTTTCTTTGTTTTTTTTTTCTTTGCTTCTTCTAATAGCTGAACAACAACTCTTTGCACTTTGGAACGATGGTCATTTTTCGGCAACTTCTCTAGGGTCAAATTTTTCTTGTAACAAAGCTAACTTGTTGCTGTACAATTGTGCAAAGTTGAATACTTCATTAGTTTTTGCTAGATATTTTAAGTCTTCATATTGTTTTATTGATTCAATAAACGACGGCAATAACACAAGGCATTTTGAACTATGGCTTTTATTTGTTGGTTCTCGCATAATTTGATCATTTTTTGTTGTAAATGTATCTTTATTGCAAGTACAACATCTCCACAGAATTGACTTGTCGCGATTTTTGGTTGCTATTTTAAACCTGACACCATTTAGAACACTTGAAGTTTTTTCTTGGTCCAATATTTCGAATTCCATTTTAAGATTTTAACGAAAAATAATATTTTAATCATCGTTACTAAGTTTTTAAATCAATTAGGAGGAAGTATTTTAGAGTTAAGAGTTAACTTTTTTTATTTTCACTAATTAGTTAGAACATTTTCCGAAAAAGTTCGGTATTATTCAACATGAGTTTTGTAATCTTCATTAATTTATAATTTTTATTAATCAAGTTTATAATTTTTATTAATTAACATCCAATTATAATTTTTCTATAAGATAATTTTAAACCCGATTTTTATATACCTGATTTTTTTGGCAATATGTAATTTATTGCACATTTTTATATTTTTACATTTTTGAGAGAAAAAATACAAATCTCAAAATATAAAAATTTATAAAATTTTTCATTCAAAAAATAATAATAAATGCGTAATTAGTTAAAAAGGAGTTTTAAAAAAATTAAAACTGTAAAAACAAAGGATAATTCTTTAAAACTCCTTTTTAACTAATTACGCATTTATTTTTATTTTTTGAATGAAAAATTTTATAAATTTTTATATTTTGAGATTTTTATTTTTTCTCTCAAAAATGTAAAAATGTAAAAATATAAAAATGTGTAATAAATTACATTTTGCCATTTTTTTATACTCCCGATTTTTACACACTGGATTTTATTTTATACTTGATTAATACATACTAGATTTTTTTATAGCATGATTTTTTTTGACACGATTTTTACATACCAGATTTTTTTTGACACGATTTTTACATATTCAATCTTATTTAAAAAAAACATCATTATTAAAAAGTTTTTTTTTATTTTTAATTTGTTTTTTTTCGATATTAAACAAATAATTTGTTTTATTTAAAAAAAATATTTTTAAAGAATGAATGTACTAAATTCAAAACAATTATATTTGTGTTTAACAAAATTATAATTTGTTTTTTAATATTAAAATTTTCAAAAGAAAAACAGAAAATTAAAAAAATAATTTTAAATTGTGAATTTTTAAAAAAATTTCTTCTTTAATCAAGTTTCATTCAAAAATTTAATTTTTTAATTCAAAAATGCATTTTTTTAGTGTTATACTTAATTTTATTCTCTGTTTAATGAATTATGACTTTTCTTATTTTTCTTTCAAATTAAAATTTTTTTTCAAAAAAAATCTCAAAATCCCAAAATCTTAAAATCTTGAAAAATTTAAACTAGCCTTCTGGATTGTGCTGTATTTAAATCTTATTTGACAATTAAGTAAATCAATTGATTAGTTTTAATTTTTAAAATTTTCATCAAGTTTCAAATTTTTTTTTCGACGATGAGTAAAGCCTTGAACCTAAACCCTTGAGTTAACTAGGTTCGCTAATTGATTGAAAATCCCAGGTCCTCTATCTAGGGACTCGAACCACTCGGCTATCACTATCCGATTGATTAAGCCAATTTCGATTTATCTGTAAGTTAAACTTCATGATATTAATATCTAATTTTTCTTTTTTCAACAGGTTTCTTAAAGACCAAATGGATATTTTAATAATAGAAATGATGTAAATATCTATTTAACCTAGATTTAGAATCGATCAATTTTATTGTCTTCAATGTTTTCTGACCAATTTGTACAATACGGGTTTTGTGACCACTCTGGTCAAACTCATGTTTATGACCAGTTTTCACAGGACTAGATAAAAAATTTAATGACATATTTTTTTAATTCATGTTTATTACACCATATTTGGCACCGAAAGAAAAAAAGCTCAGCCCCTGATTTACGATAAACAACGCACCTGGGTGCGGTTTCCCTATTTTTGAATATTTTCTAACTTTTAAGATAGCATATGAAAGAGCGTCAAAAAAGCTACAAAATGATACCCTAAAAGTATACTTAGCTAATTTTAAAAGTAATTTTTTTTCATAATTTTATATTTATTAGAACAGCGCACCCCCTTTATTTTCAAACGCACCCCCACTTTTTTTCACTTCATCTTACTCATTTTTGTAAGCTCTATGAGAATATCGACTTTTTTTTCATGTCCTTTGTAAGCGAAAAAATTTTAGCAGGTCATTTGAAAAACAATTAATTTCAGGCTGTATTCAAAAAGCTGTATTTTCTAATTTCAGTATAACGCTAGTACGGTACGCTACGGTACCACATAAAATTGATAATCGATTTTTTGTTATTTTTTGAGCGAAAAAATCACTCTGCAAAGCATTTAAAGCTACTTTTGGCGATAAAATTACTTTTGGCGATAATTAAAAAAATTGTTGACTACTGCAACAAAATTTGCTGCATTTGTTGGCAAAGTCTGCAAAAATTAGTGCAATTTTAATTGCGTATTTAATTGGTTTTTTTTAATGCTGTGCAAATTTGCAGAAAAAAAATTTTAATTGCAAAATTTCAAAAATTAACTACAAATATGCTTACTTTCTAAAAGAGCCAAAAATTTAAATACGCAATTAAATTTGCACCAATTTTTGCAGATTTTGCCAACAAATGCAGCAAATTTTGTTGCAGTAGTCAACATTTTTTTTTATCGCCAAAAGGAGCTTTGAGAGCTTTGCAGAGTGATTTTTTCGCTTCAGAAAAACAAAAAAAAACAAAAAATAAAAAAACCTTAACATGCCGAATAGATTTTAGCAGTATAGTTTATGTATTTGTCTTTAAACCTCTAGCGATTTAAATGAAGTTCGAAAGTGAATTAAGTTATTTAGATATGAGTGTATTTGAATTAAAAAGTTCTATATATACACGAGACTTGATCAAAAAAAATTTAAAAAAAAGATCCATTTTTATATCCTTTATTTGGAGAATACATGAATGGTTAAAACGGTTTAAAAATTCATAAAAGTAAAGGAGGATGCACCATAAAGTCGAATCGATGTTTAAATCGATTTTTTCTGGAAAAAAATATTTTACGTTTTTCAGCGTCCATTTTTAGGCTAGAATTTGAAAAGGGGCAAATTCCAAAAATGAAATTTTTGGTAGATGTCGTCCAGCTGATTCTAAATATACATATTGATTTTATCACCTTAGTTCAGGAGATATAACCCATGAAATTTTATACATGTCAAATGCTTCAAAAGGACCTATCTTGGTCAGTTTTCAAGCTAGAAACCTCAAATTTTTACCAAAATACTCAGAATTAAATGAGGATTAAGAAAATAATATTTCATAAGTTATCATATAGGTACCTGTCTAATTCGGAAAAACCTAAATTTAGGGGTTTTGACCTTGGGGGCTCTCCTTTTCAAAGTAGCTTAAACCTGAAAAAAAACTGTTTAATCGTATTTCCAAGCGAGATAAACTTATTAAAAATCAGATCCTGCCAAAAAAGCTTTCTATTAATTTTTAAAGTTATTCGTAAAAATGCCGATAGTTTTGAACCTTAAATTGTTAATTTTGAGTACTTTTATCCAAAATTTTTCATTCGCTCTAAATTAAGGTCAAAAATAACTAGAAACCATTTTTGGTTAATGATGGAAAGATATATACGTATTCTTTCTTAGCTCGATTAAAGCTTTCGATTGATAAAAAGCTCGATTAAAGCTTTCGATTGATAAAAAGCTCGATTAAAGCTTTCGATTGATTTTTACATTTTTGGTCGTTATTTGTTAAGAATATAAATATTATAAATCAATCGAAAGCTTTCAGCGAGCTGAGAAAGAATATGTATATATCTTTCGAATAGATAGGTCCTTTTGAAGCATTTGGCATGTTTAAACTTTCATGGGCTATATCTCCTGTACTCGATAGGGAAAAAATCTCGAATTCTAAATTACATTTTGAAAAAAATCTCGAATAACTATTTGTCAATCATATAGGTAGACTTAATAAACCAGCTAGGTTTCCAATCAAACATAGAATGTCCATGAAAGAGTCAAACTCAATTTGCCAAGAACGTCGAAACTAGGCACTCACGTATAAAACGCAAGAAAAAATTTAACTATCTTAATGGTTGTCGAGTTATTCAGATTAGAACAAAGTAACATGGAAGCAGATCATTATTAAATTATTAAAAGGTGAGATTTTGGCCAAAAAAAGTAAGGGAAAAATCAAAAAAGATGACGATAAAAGGTTTGGTTGAAAATTATGAGAAAAGTCGCATGGATCTATTTATTGAAGTCATGAGTGATTTAATGATATCTTAATTAATTGTTTTATTTTTCGAGATTTTTTTCCAAAATTTAAATTCGAAATTTTTCCCTGTCGAGATTTTTACCTTTCGAGATTGTATCACAAAATTTTATCAAACAAATCCCAACGTTAATTCAGTTTAGCATTCAAAGAATAATTCATTAATTAAACATTTTTGCATGCGAGTTGTTAGCCTTGAGGCTTGATGATTGAATCCGGGACCCTATCAACCTTTTTTTTCATGATATTAAAATGTAGAGAAATAAATTTTGAAAATTTCTATGGATTTGGAATTTGTAAAATCAAATTTTCAAATCGAAAAAAAAAGTTGTACCTGGTACAAAACAAAAAATTGCATTTTGTCCCTGGGACAAAAATCGAGGGAATACTGTAAAAATAAACAGGGCCGGCGCCAGGCGAAATTTCTGGGTGGTACTAAGGGTGCCGATGGCATGGATCATGCCCCCCCCCATCTCATTTTACAATTTTTTATGAAGCTTCTGCAATATAAGAGTCATAAGTATTGGTTAAGAAT
>NTPY01000672.1:3751880-3789171 GCA_002922825.1 Brachionus calyciflorus
TTCAAAATTTCAAATTTTCAAAATTTCAAATTTAATCAAAATTTCAAATTTTGTTATGATTTTTTGAAAAAAACTTTTTTATTCTAATTGTTAAAATTTTCAACCCTTAAAACAAATTTGTTTTTGTAAATTTCAATGTTTGATTTTCATTTTATAACCAATTATTCAAAATCTTCTAATAAAAGCGAAAATTGTGTACTAAGATAATATGGAGCTTAATGAAGCTTGAGAAATTACACCATATAAAAGGTTCTAGAAAATATTTGCAATGTGCAAAATATTACATTTCTATTTGTCCCTAAAATGTGGAAAAAGAACGCGGAATGCGGAGCTGAAAGTGACCCTAAAATGCGGAAAATCGATACGGGAATTGAACAAAATATTTGCTATAATAAAATGCGGAATCAAAATACGGAATTTTTAACTCTTAGATTATCTCAAAACTTCTAAATTTTAATTTACGAATAAATATTTTTTTAAATTTTGAAATAAAAAATTTCTTTTATTTTCGAGTCCGATGGATATCGTCAAAACTCAAAGAAGACGATCGTCTTACTTGGTACACTTAAATTAAGTCACAACCACTCGTAACCCTGACTTATTTCGGATCGCTTTACCCTTGAAGTTGAAAATTAGAATTTTTTTTCTGTTTTTATTGTAAGAAAACTTAAAGTATGTTTCTAATTTTATATTCCTTTTTGATTCGACATGTTTTTACTTAAAAATTGAGTTTTATGTTATTATAAGTAAAAAGGAATGATTCTATTTTTGTTTCAATTTAGATTTTTTAATTTTCGGCTCTTTAAGATTTTAAAAAATGGACTTTAAAAATGACCTCAAAAATGTTTTTAGTATAATATCCTTTCTTAAAAACTTAAATTTGTCTAAATAAAAAAAAACAAAAAAGATTATTTTTTTATTTTTTTGAATAAATGAAGTGTTAATCAGTCTAGCAATAGATAAGGGCACTAGCCTGTTGAATAACCTTGAAACTTGAATTTTAGGTTAATTTCATTCAGATTCTGCATTTTAGTAATTTTTCAAAAATTCGTCATCCGCATTTTGGGGACAGAAATTCCGTCCCGATTTTCCGTATTTTATGGTCACTTTCCGCTCCGCATTCCGCGTAAAATTTTTGCTCATTTTCAATTTTCATTATTGTTAAAAAAAAAATGCGCAATTACCTGCACGCTGAATTTTCAAATAACCAATCCTTTAAAATAATATTTAATGTGTTTAAAATATGATTGGTTCTTTAAAAATTCAGCGTGCAGGTAATTGCGCATTTTTTTTTTAACAATAATGAAAATTGAAAAATGATCAAAAATTTTACTTTACCAAAAATCGATCGAAGCCTATTCATTTTGATTAAAAATGTCTGGAAATTAAGGGTTTTCAAAATTTAAAAAAAGAGACATTTTTGAATAAATCGTAACGGCTATAATAAACTAAAAAATTAAAAATAAGAGGTGAAAAATATTTATCTATGTTTTTTTTGGCTTGTTTGACCCCGTTAAGTTCCATATTTCGTAAAAACTTTGCAATATTGGTTACTCTAATTCTAGGTGGAAACTCAAAAAGGAAAAACAGTATTCAGAAAAAATTAAATGCATAATACATTTTGAAATCGTTTCTTTTGCCATGAATAAGGAACTAAAATATCGGTGGTCATAATTAAATTGGGAAGCAAAATCTTCTACTAGGGGTCTGAATTATCATAATTTTTATTCAAAATTGCTCATCGAAATTTATCAGAAATTAAAAAAAATCGGATTTCTATCCAACTTACTCCATATCCTTTTAATTTGATTACCGTAAAACCTTGCTTATAAGCGACTAAAAATCGCTTTTTCAAAAAGTTAAATTATACTAAAGAAAAATGAATTTGGTCTTTTGATTTTACTTATCCGATAGACTAGTCTATCACTAAAGCTTTAGTGTGATCTATTTAGTTATTACAAAATTAAATTTTTCCTGCTTTCCTTTCTTCTTAAAAAAGGGGTGTTTAGGGGACGCTTATAAACAAGTTAATACGATAATTTTTTTTTCATCAAAATTGTCCAAATTTCTTTTTAAAAATAAAATCAAAAATATAAAAGTTTTTATTTAAAATTATTTCCAAAAAGATTTGATTTAAATATATAATTACAGAATATAATTTATAGCGAATTCAAATTTATTAATGATTATTTAAAAAAACTTTTTTCAGTGAGTTTTATATTAATTAATAATTTTAAAATAATTCAAAATGATATTTTTTGAATTGTGATCCATATATGTTCTGTCCTTATTTTAAAATTTAAAAGCGCTTGACAATTATTTTGCATAAGTTAATTATAAAGGCTTTCAATTGCGTGCTCAACATTCCATAAATGAGACGACAAAGCAACTCTTGATTTATGCTTAAAAAACAAAATGAAAATTTCAAAAAAACTTCAATTTTCTCAATTAAAAAAATTTCAGATAAACTTAATGAAAATATATTATTTCCAGATTTTTTGATTTTCTTTAATTTTTAATCTTACAGTAGTTGTAATGTAAATGTAATGTCAACCGCAACTTTTGACTTTAACCGTAACCTGTGTTAATTAGTCTTAATTTTCAATTTTAAGATGTTTGAGCTATGGTTACGGTTACGGTCAAAAGTTACGTTTGACGGTTAACGTTACATTTATATTACAACCACTGTATCTGAAATTTATTTGCAATAAAAAATAGTTTACATTATCGAATCCCATGTCGATTAATTGTTTGACTTTAGAATCAAACTCTGGCTCAGCAGCTAACGTCGAACCGGCATAGATATTTGTCCAATGACGAGCAGTTTTAACGAAAATTTTATTATTAGTCTTGTATTGATTAGCGACAACAGCATCTTGAGGATCATCAGGCTCTGGTGTAGCTAATAAAGCTTGTAATGACAAAAGAACAGTTCTAAGAGTCATAGCAGCAGCCCATTGATCCTTGAGAATATCCAAGCAAATAGCTCCAGTTACACTACTAATATTTGGATGCCAAATTTTTGTCAAAAATCTAACTTTTGGTGGATTAAATGGATAAGTTTCTGGAATTTTAATCTCTAACTGATAAGTCCCGCCTTCATACTTTAAATAGTTTAAAATATTGTTTAAAGTTTTTTTAAAATTGTAAGATTATTATTTAAGTTACTGGTGTGTCTGGTGGTCCTCCTATCTCGCCTTTTAATTCGGTGAAATTGTCATTCAAGAGTTCGAGTTTAATTTTACATTTTGTCAACTTAAAAAAAAATAATTATCTTTTCAAAACAACAAAAATAACTTTTTCTAAAAATATACTTCATCACTAGTGACTACTTCTTTGAATTCACGTTTGATTCGAGCTGTAGCTATGCTTACCATATTGGAAACTATTTTTGAATTTGTAAGAATTTTTTTTTACTTAGTCAATGTGAGTTCCCTACGAAAAGAATTAAAATTTTTAAACTCTAAAACAAAAAGTATTTTTCTAATTTTATCAAGTTGAATAACCAATTTCAAACAAGCAAATATTTTGGTGATATTATAATTTGAATATTAATTTATGACTAGCAAAATTTAATTCACTTAATATGAGAAGAGAAATCTTTTGAGAAGCCTTAATTTCAGATGCTTTTTCCAAAAAATTAATCTTATCCTAAAATTTCCAAATTAAACATCCCTAAGAGCAAAACTTTGCATCACTTTAACTTAATTTAGATTGTAACTTCCCGTAATCACCTAATAGTTATACCTCGAACCTTTCGAATTTTTTCAAAATTGTACGATCCCCTCTTTTGAAGCTGAAAATTTAATAAACTAATATTTTATTTAATTTTAAAATTTGTTTTCAAATATTATATAGAGAATTTCTACCGAAATAACAGCAAACCCGTGCCGTATCGTACCCCCAAATGAAAAGGCCGTTCTCGCAAACAAAAAATAAAAGAAAATTTCATTTCTTGGGCAAATTTATTTTTTGATCTCAAAATTTACAATAAAAATTTTTCATATAAATTTGATGATCACCACGTTCTTAATATTTAGTAGAAAAACTTTTTATTTGATCACTAAAATTCAATTTAATTTTTATCAGATTTTTTTATATTTTTCAAAATTAAAAATTTATAAAATAAAGTTTTTTACAAACCGAAATTAAGAAGCAAATAAAAAAAATTGAGGAAAAAAAGCTAGATCAAAATTTTAAGAGGAAATAATACCATTCTATATTTGATATGTTTCGTTTCGTAGTAAAACAAAAAATAATTAATCAGTCATTATTTCTGTTTTTTGTACGGGTTTAAAAAGCTCAGTCGGTCTTTAACGGTATAGAAATATGAGACTTTCTAGTATTAAACTAAAAAGTCTAGTCGACTAATCGACTAATCTTTTTTAATTCGAAATTTTTTACAAGCTTAAATGAATACCTTTTTTAAGCTTGTAAAAAATTTGTACTTGGGATATTTAAACTGTATTTTTTTCCTTTTATTTATTTGACTTGAGCAAAGGCCGCGAAACGGACCGTTTACCAATGTGTCAATAAGTAAAAAAGAACAAAAAATTAAAATTATATTAAATAAAACTTTAAAGACGACGATAAAAAATGAGCTTAACTCATTAACAATAATTTTTATTTCTTATGGAAATAAAATAAAAACAAAGTTCTTTTTTATGATAAAATATTTTATTCAAGCTCCGAAATTTCGACAAACGAAGTTGTCATCCTCATGGAATAAAATTTTTCTTAAAAATAATGTTTTGTCTTTAAAACTAAAAAGTTAGAAATTTTTAATGCAGTTATTTATATACAAAAATTACAGGTAATTTTGAAATTAATTCAAAATCACAGTAACTTTGTACTTTCCTAAAATGTAAAATCTCAAAAATAAATTGTTATTTAAGCTTAGCTGGTAAACCTGACAAGCTTCTACCAAGTTCAAATCGAATCCATCTATCAATTCAAATATTTCATTCACTTTATCTTTTGCTTGACTGATTGTTTCGATAAAAACAACACCAACTCTTTTTTGTAAGGTTCACCAAATCATAAACGTTAGTTAAAATATGCCCAGTCTCTTTAAAATGTATTGAACATGCGTGCTACATGTTCTATTTCTTGCAAATAGCACTAACTGAATATTTCTTGATAAATGATGAAATTGTGGCTCCTTAATAAATTTTCATTAGAAGTTAAGTTTATATTTTGATTTTTTTTAAGATTTAGGCAGTTCCAAAGAATAATTCCCGATTTATTTTTTAGGAGAATATTTGGACCCTTCAACTTTTTCATTATTTATATGATTATATTAAATAATATTCAAGTAATTTCATTTAGGTAAAATTTTATGGCTATTTATTATTTCATCACTAAAATGTCTAAATGAAACACCAAAATTACTAAAATGAAATTAATTTTTCTTTAATTTTCCAATGATTATTTTCTTAACTAAAATTTCTAATCTGCGTTAATTTTTCTATATTTGCATAAAATTTCTTAAAAAAAATTAATCTTATCCTAAAATTTCCAAATTAAACATCCCTAAGAGCAAAACTTTGCATCACTTTAACTTAATTTAGATTGTAACTTCCCGTAATCACTTAATAGTTATACCTCGAACCTTTCGAATTTTTTCAAAATTGTACGATCCCCTCTTTTGAAGCTGAAAAGTTAATAAATCATAAATCTGGTAATCCAAAATTTCCATCTAGAATTTATCATATTTACTAAAAAATCAGAAATTTTGTAACAAATAAGAATTTTTAAATCAATTAAGAAATTATGGAACAAAGGTAGAAAAAAGAAAAACATAAAGTAAAATTGGTGTTAATATTAGAAAAATTAGTGATTCAAAATTAACACGCCAAATTTTATTTTAATCAAGTAAACTAAACCCTTTCAAAAAGTCTAGGAAAAATGGAAAGAACTTTATTTTTGTAATTTTTAGCATTTGACATGCCTGTGTGAGTGTAGTTTCACGCATGTCTCATGTTTTTTAAAGAGACTCATTTTCGTGAATTATAAACTTTGCATTATATTTTATTAAAATTTATTTATTTTTGCAGATTGCCGAGATTTTGCAGACTTTCTTATAAGCTGCAACTTATGAAGTTGCACTTAGTTGCATATCTTTTTCATTTAAGTTTGATTATTTTTGCACTGTTTTTTTTGTACCAAAATTTACAATGTCTGATTCTGAGGGTCAATCAAAGTGATTGCAAAAAAAACTGGGGCCTTCTTTTGACTTCGTACTGAGCTTTAACCCCCATTAGTTAGGTTACCCTAACTTAGTATCAAGCTCTATAAAAATAACATTTTTGATCTTTTTTTTTTTTTGCAAATTCGTGTTCAGCGACTCAAGTTTATTTAGGACACACCTTTTTTAGATATTTGTTGAATTTTTTGGTCATTTATGAATTTTCCCTTTTAAAAATTTCCCTCTTAAAATTTTCCCTTGTAAATTTTTCCCTTAAAATTATTTCCCTTATTTTTTTTTCCCTTCGTAAATTTTTCCCTCTGTAATTTTTATCCTTTAAAATTATTTCCCCTTTTTATTTTTCCCTCCGTAAATTTTCCCCTCTGTAAATTTTTCCCTCTTAAATTTTTACCCTTAAAAAACGAAAAATTAAATAACCCAATTAAAAAAGTTCTTTGGTATATTCGCAATTATTTTGGGCATTTATATTATCATATACCTATAATTAATACTATCGCATCGAATTACCACAGTGCTTTACCATATCTATTGGTTGGTTTACTGGATCTGTTTTTGTCACGAGTATCCAATAATCTTTAAGTTAATTTCAAAATCTGATCATTTTCGCTATTCTTATGCTGTTATTTCCTTCGAAGTAAAATTTTATGTTTCAAAGGCTTTATTAAATACAATATGGTTTAGGTTACTTTTTCCCATGAAGAGAAAAAGTGTCTTTTTGAAATCGGGTAAAAAGTAGCCATCACACCAAAAATTTTTTAGTTGGTCAATATCAATTATTATTTAATAAATTATAAAAGGGAAACATTTTAAAAGGGAATTTTTTTAAGGGGGAAAAACTTTACAGAGGGAATTTTTTTAAAGGCGAAAAATTTTAAAAGGGAATATTTTTAAGGGGGAAAAACTTTACAGAGGGAATTTTTTTATAGGGGAAAAATTCTAAATGGGAAAAAATAAAAAGGGAAAATTTTTAGAGGGAAATTTTTAAGAGGGAAAAAACATATAAAATCAATTTTTTCAACAGTGAAATACTCAATTTTTTAAAAATTACTGTCTTTATGACTTTAAAAGGCTCTTAAGGAGTCAAGATAGATGTAACATTTATTTTGTGTTGAATTCCTCATACTTAAATTAACAAAGTTAGGAAGCGACTTTTTGAGAAAAAATTTATCTCTCAAAAATTTTTCAAATTTTTCAAGTATTTTTAAATGATGAAAGATAAATTAGTACTAAATGAGTTTTATACGATGATTTTAGTATCAGAGAAAAAAGAGATTTTTAAATATTCTATCAGAAAACCTTATCTCGGACTCAGTTATCATAGAATCATATTGGTTGACCCTTATAATTAAAAATAGGGGATGGATTTTTTCTAAAAAAGCGAGTTCAAATTCGGAAACCATACTAATATTGACTCGACGAACCTTACGAGTTTTGAATTTATCTGTTATAAAAATCAAATAATTTTTATTTAAGAGTTTTTAGAGATTATAGGATCAAGCTTATTAATGCAAAAAAATTTAATCAAAACAGTTTTGAATTACAGCTAGTGCGATTAATGAAGTTTTGTCCAAAAATTATATTTTGTACCTACTTAGAACCCGGAAAAGTTAGTTCAAAAATGTCGACCCCCAAATTAAAAAGTCAGACTACGCTCCTGGTAAAAAAGTATAAGGCTTTTTCTGCAATATAAAAAACAAAACCAATTTAGATTCAAAAATGTTTATAATATTTTCAATTATCGGAATTAAAATAAGTCTTATTTCAAAAAAAATACATAAGGATTCGTCTTATTTATTACTAAATTTAATATTATTCCAGGCTGATTTTTTTTTATAGATTCATTATTGAATTGTTTATTTTTTCAATGATATAATAAACCGAAAAATCTTATTTAAAAATAAAAATTAAATTAAAAAGCAATAAAAACAAAAAAAAAAAATTTTCTTAGTTTATTTATTTACCAAAAATTTAAATTTAAATTAAAAAAAAAATAAAAACTCACAACTTTCTAATAAAAATATAAATTAATGAGGAAAAAGCATACGAACAAACTCATTTATCCATTTTCCTTTGATTGGCATTGAGCTCAGGGTGAATAAATTTTACTAAGCTAACAATGGCATAAATAGTTTCAATATTTATATTTTTAAATTTATTCTTTTATTATTTTAATTTTAAAACATTTCTAAAAGTTTTATTGAATAATAATTACAAATTCAAAAAAATAAAAGAAATTAACTTGAGCGAAAAAAAAACAAATAAATTTTACCTTTATAAGAAAGAAATAAAAAAAGTTTTATGCTAATATACAGAATCATATCATAGGCACATTTTTATTTACGGATTTAAACGTCATTTACATGCTTCTTTATTTTATTTAAATTTTATTTTAAAATCAGATTTTAAAATAAATAAGAAAGTAAAAAAGCTTCTTAAATTTCCAATTAAATGAAAAGTTCAAAGTGAGGAAATGAACAAATATGAAATTCTTGAAGTTATTGGAGAAGGTTGTCTTTTTTTTGACACATACTGGTAATTAATTAAATTGTAATTTTTGAATTTTAAGGAACTTATGGGATCGTAGTCAAGGCTATCAACAAAGTAATTAGCCACTTTTTGAAAAATCTTTCTTCTTTTAAATTATAAAATATTAAAGGAGACCAAGCAATTGGTAGCGATTAAAAAATTTAAAGAAATAGCCAAAACTTTTATTAAACGTGAACTGAAAATGCTCAATAGTTTACGCTCATGTGAGTTCATAGTTAATTTAAAAGAGGCCTATAGAAGAAAAGAAAAAATTTACTTTATATTTGAATACGTCGATAAGGTTTATTTTTAATTTTTTAGCAAGCATTTTTTAAAATAAACAATTTAATAAACAAAATTCCCTGTAGACTTTATTGCAATTACTCCAGGAGAATAAGAACGGATTGGACCAAAATTTAACTAGAAATATTGTTTTTCAGTTAAGTAAAGCAATCGAAAAGTGTCATAGTCTTGATATAATTCATCGAGACATAAAACCAGAAAATTTACTCATTGACAAAAATAACAATTTAAAATTATGTGATTTCGGTAAGCTTAATTAATTACTCAAATAATTTATTTTTTTTCTAAGATACAATAAAAAATTAATTTTAAGGTTTTGCCAGAGAAACTTATATGAATGGCTACGAGGATACATTCACTGAATATGTGGCAACTCGTTGGTATAGGGCACCTGAATTAATTTTATTGTAAATTTAAGTTTTAATTATAGTTTAAAAATTTGTTTAATTTTTGAAAAATTGACAAGTTGTCCTTATGGAAAGCCAGTGGATATTTGGGCGATTGGTTGTATTGCTTGTGAATGTTCAAATAGTCGTGCATTATTTCCTGGTCGATCAGATATTGATCAAATTTCTCTAATTATTCAGCTAATTGGTCCATTGGCTGAATACCAAAATGAAGAATTACACAAAAGAACCAAATTTGCTAGTCTAAAAGTAACTAAAAGGTCTTAACAATAAATATATATAATATAAATATTATATTTATTTAAGAATTTAAAGTTTGATAGTAAAATATCTCTAGATTCAAAATTTGGAGCCTTAATGGACGAAAATATGCTTGATTTTGTCAAAGTATTAAAAATTTAACTATTTACTGAAACTAGTGATAAGCATTTAAAATTTTTAAGATTCCCTATTTTGGTTATATGAAAATTCATCAAAAATTTTTCCACATCCCAAATTTTAAATAATTTTTCTGAATAATTGTTTTTCGACGGAAAAATTGAAAAATACGTGGTTAAAAAATTTTTGTGACAAAACTTCCGAGCAAGATATTATATATACCGAATTTAACCATGTATAAGTAATTGAATTAATTTAATTTAATTCAATTAAATACATTTAGTATTCTCTTGTCAGAATCTTATATTAGATGTCATTGAGATTCTCGGTTACGAAATTCGCATGTGATTTCAACTATAAGTCTATTTTAGCGATACGAAATCTTCTGAGATCTCATGAGAAATTGTTTATATTTAAGATTTATCTCTTAAAAGTTTCGTTACTGAGTATTTGAGTTTTATAAACGCCTTTTTGGCCGGTTCTTGCGCCTTAACTGAGAGTTTGATTGTTTAAGCATTCATTTAAATTTAAAATTTATCTTTTAAAAATTTCGTTACTGAGTTTTTGAGATGTTGACAAGGTTTGGTATAAATAAAGAAAACCTATTTTTTTAATATAAATATCTTATAATTTGACATAGTTTCCGGTAAAGAACTTTTTTTTTTCAAAATAATATTTGTTAATAAATGTATAGTTAGTGGTAACGGTAATTATAATCGCAAACTAAAAATTAGCTGGCTAAAAATAATTACATTTTTTTTGTTATCTAGAACTAGTGGGAAACTCACATCGCTAATCATATTACCCCTCGGTGACTTAATATGTTACCAATTGCCAACGTTTTGACTTAGATCTAATAGCTATTTTTTTTTGATGTTTTGATGATGAAAATATGTTTAGAGCAGTCGAAAAAAATTTATTTAAGATTAAAAATTCCTAGGGTCTCTGAGGTTACACAAATATTATTTTCTCTTTTAATCCATTTGAATGCTATTCATTAAAAATTGAGAATTGGTTTGCTTATTCAACTTTTTTTATTCTTAATTTTAAATAGAAATGCTTGACAATTGATCCGAAAAATCGAATTACAATAGAAGAATGTATTCAGCATTCAGTTTTTGAAAATAAAATTAATTCACAATCAAAAAATCCCAAACTAGATGTGCAAAAATCATTTATTTCTTCTTTTCGAACAAAGTATGTTTTTTTTTTCTTTTTAAATAAAATCAAAAAAATTTAAAAGAATGTTTTTTTCATTATTAGGGAATTAAAAAGTGATGGTAGAGATTCGAAAAATCTCCTTTTAAAAACTTTAAATTCCTTTAATGACACAAGCGAAAACGATTTGTTAATTTATAATTTATTAAATAGCGATTTCGAAATTCAAAAAACGATTGTGCCTAAAGAAGATGTTCAAACCACAAAACAAAATGAAGTTCCAGTTCTAAACACTGAAAATAAAGAGAATATTATCAACATTAAAATTCCTGATCAACAAGCTCAAAATTCTCAGAAAAAAAGCCAATTTCTTAATCTTTACATTCAAAATAAACTCAATCAGCAACAAAAAGAAGCAGATAAATTGTTTTTAAAATCATCTGTCAAATTCAACGAATCAGTGTCTCAAATCTCAAATAAGCCGAAAGTTTTTAATGAAAAACTTAATGAAAATAAATTAGGTATTACATCTAACATTCCAAACGTTAACAAAAATCATGTAAGTTCTCTTTTTTGTTTATGTATTAATATAAGTAAAATTAAAATTCAGACCAAGACCAAGGTTTTTAGAAGTGAGTCCAAACAAGAATCGTCTAATACTAAAACATTCATGTTCAAATTAGATAATAAGAATGATAAGAATAATGCAAAAAACACAAAGAGATCTTTCTCAACATTGGGTAAATTTAAGTTAATTAAAATTTTTGCTTTTCAAAATGTTTTTCTTGCAAGCTTAATATTAAAATACTAATATTATTTTGAAAATCTAAGGTATCCGAGTTTTTTTTTTGCTTTAATTCTCAATAAATTAAATTCAAAAGAAAAACAAACGTAATTTAAAAGAAAATTAAAAAAATTTTTAAATAGAAAACTTTTGAATGACGTTAGTTACTATTTACACGGTAACTTTAAATGAATCATTACAAAATTTTTTTAAATCTTTTTTTATCCCATAGAAACTTATAAAAATGAACTTGGTGTCAAAAGTAAGTTTTGTTTGGAATTAAAGTTTTGAAAAAAATTTTTAGAATTTTTTTTTATTAAAAGTTGTTAGAAAAGCGTCAATTACACCGACAAAAAATTTTGAAAATTTTTCAACAAATCAAAACATATTAAACAGAACACAATTTTTTAAGGATGACCAAAATGAAAAAAGTAATTTTAGATATACAAGTGGGAAGCTGGTTTTAAACGAGTTAAAATATTTTTAAAAAGCTATCAGTTTTCCACTAATTTGTTTTGGTAGATTCTATTTGAGTCTTTTATTTTTAGAAAAGATAGATCTTAAACTCCGTCAGACACCGGTAAGTTTTATTTTTCAGTATTTTTATTACCTTTACTTAAAAATCACCAAAACTAAGTTTTTAGTTTTTTTTTTCATTTTAATTTTTAATATTGTGTTCAACTCTAAAATTCGGATTTTAACCTAGAGTTTATTTCCAATTTTCGATAGTCAAAAAAAATTAGAAATCGGAATTTGATGTCACAGGTTTATTTGCAAGATTATACGGTTGAAAAATCTCTTTGATATATTTTTAGTTTTGAGTAAATATGGTAAAATAGAGTACCGTAAACATTCGATGATCATACTGGTAGTCGATTAAGATAAGAAGATAATAGAGTCAAAATCTAAATTTACTTTTTTTTTGAGAAAAAATTAATTCTCAGCCAATTTCGTCTAGTTCTCAACTCTTCCTTTCTTTTCCAACCATAATAAAGATTAATTAAGTTTCAGAAAACTAAATTTTTAATGAAAAATGACTTAAGTTTTTGTACTTCAAGATAAATAGTTTTCTAGAAAATCTAAACCATCTTCGCTAGATATTATCATTATATTTTTAATTTTTTTCAGAAAATTTTCCAATACCAGAGGAAATTAAAACCTCCAATTTAATACCAAGGAATTTCATACCATTGAATTTTAACATAATGCACGAATAAATACCACACTAGTAAAATACTAAAGCAAAATAAGAAGTTTCTTCCTAGAATTCTAAAGCAAATTAATACCTCGATAAAACACTTTTTAAAATGAAACCTTTTTCTGTCAAGAATTTAATAAATCTTTATATAATTAAAAATGTATATTTTTCTTTTCATGTTTAATATTATAACTTAATATGTTGCAATTGTCGATATTTTAAAAGTATTTTTAAAATAAGGTTTCATCTCGTTTTTTCCACAGAATATTTATCTTAAACCGCAGTGTATAATTTTTTGTGTGCTTATTTCTAGAAATTCGTTTTACAAATTAAAAATGTGTTTTTTGTTATTTAATTTCTTTGGTATCAAATTTTTATGGTATTTATTTGACCTAATACTAATTTTGATTGTCATAAAATCGACATGGTATTGAAATCCTTCTCAAATTTATTTTATTTTTTGTTATTAGTTTTCTTTGGTTTTTATTTCCGTGGTATAAAATTGCTGTTACAAAAATTCCAGTGGTAATAATTTGTGATTTACCAATTTCATAATCGTCTTTGAATTGAGGAATAAAATTCTAAGATAGTAAAATTAATGATTTGGAGCATTTTACCAGAAAATTTTAATTTTTTTGTTTAAAAATTTTATTTTTTGCTTAGGATTTAGAAGCAAAATCTTCTCTAAAACGATATAAAAATTCACTTCAACAATATCAAAGACCTTTTCCGTGGATAAATGGTCAAAATCAAAAGCGGGTAACAGATAACATTCCTATTGAAAAAAGTAATTCTAACAAACAAACATAAAAAGCTTATTATGTATGAATTTTTCTTATATTTTCCTTTTAGTTCATGGTAATAGCCAAATGTTTCAATCAATCAAACTCTTAAATTTTCGCAAAGCATAATTATACCTTGATCATGGAAAATTAATGTTTAAAGTCAATTTCAATGTAGATAACAAAAAAAAAACTAAAATTTCTAAACATTTAATTCTTTAATAAATAACTATAAAATTTTTTAAAAAAAGTTTTTTTAATCAATCATTAGTTTTAACAAATATATCCACTCTAAACAAAACTATCAAAATTAATATTAAACAAAAAAGAACTCCTAAAGGTTTTAGCATTTGCATACATCGCTTAAAATTACTATATGTGGTTGCTTTTATTGAATAAACCTGCTTACAACATACTAGATCTATTTCATTTGTTCTTTTACTTGATGTTACTTTTGGACTTGAGTTACTTGAATTAAACTCATTCGATTCATATGTATTTAATATGATTTCATTTTGTTTATTATCAAGATTACTCTTTTCCAAGTTGTATGAGTCAATATAATTTGGATTTTGAAAGCCGGTAGCTCTATCTATCAAACTTAAAGATGTAAAATTATTCGTGTTTGGAGATATTAAAGTCGATTCAGACATTTTTAAACTAAATTATTTTGAGATTTAAATTTTTAAGTGAAATGTTTTTGTCTAGTTAAAAGATAAGAAGGAGAATCATGAGACATATTTAAAAAACTTTAAAATCTAATCTTAGATAGATAAAAAATTTGAAAGAATCGCTGACATCATTGATCAGCTGACAATCTTAAAATTTTTTTCCAAATTATTATAAGTTTACCAGAAAATTTTAATGGTTAAAAATAATAATTTTATTTAAAAAACAATTCAATTAAGATTCGAATAAGCTATTAATTCAAAACTATATTAATTCAAAAAAAAAACTTGATAAAATAATTTAAAATTGATTATATTGTGAGCCACGAACTCTTGAAATTGAATAAGAAAATCCAGCCTTTAAAATTAAAAAATTATTAAGTATATTTTCTTTAGAATTTATAAATTAAGATTTCGTAAAGGATTTATTTTAAAGTTAAATAAATTACTTTGACGTCTGATGGTACAGAAGCCCAAAAAGCATAGTTTGGTATGGTATCTGTGCCACTAGCTTTCTTAACAAATTTCAAAAACACAAACCCTCCAATCAAATATGCAGCAACACACGAAAAAAATCTTTAAAAAATATTTTTTTAATTTTGTTTAAATCTTTAGTGTTTAAATCATTTTGAAAATTACATGATCAAAATAATTGATCCAAAACTCAAACCACCTTTTTCCGGCTTCTTTCCTTAAGATAAAATTATCACGTTTAATTTTAATTCAATTGTGTCACCTATAAGATACAGGTTTTGTGTCAAAGAATTGTGGCAAAAGTAAGAAAAGAGGAGTAGTCTAATTTTTAAAAAGCTAAAAATTTTTGTTAAAATTTATGAACTAAAAAATTTTATTTAGGCTAATCTGACCGTTAAAATGAACAAAAGGATCTTGTTAGTCAAATTGGTCGGACAAGATGGAAATCTTTCTTAATTCTTAACACCCCAAGCATCTTTTTTTAAATAGTACTATAAAAAATGTTGTTGTTTTTTTCAAATTACCTGAGCAACCGTTCGGGCAGCAACATGGTGAACTGAATGTAAATTTCTAAAAATTATCTTAAATTATAAATTTTTATTTAATTTAAGTTATTAGCTTCTTACATAAGTGTTAATTGGTCGTTCTTCGGAAAAGCTAAATTTCTCAGAATTATCACAAAGACATTGAATAATTGTCGTCCTATTTTAGATTTGATTAAAATATTAATATTTATCAAATTTTATTTAATAAATTTTATACTTTTCTCCTGAAGAAAATTTCATTAATAAATTTGATGAATAGGTTAAAACAGCTGTCGATTGATCGCCTAAATTATATTGAACGTTTCCATCTGTACTTATCTGACAAGCCTTGATTTTAAATTAAAATTTAAAAACGAAGAAAAAAGTAAGCAAAATAAAATAGTAAAAAAACAGCTGAAGTTGGTCGAGCTCCTGAAATACATGTGATTGGAGAGCAAGGATTAAATTTGTAATCATAGTCATTATCTGTATCAGTCCTTTATATGATGTAACGGTTTAGACTCTTTACAACTTACATTTAAAAGAAAAATTTTTGACTGTCTGACATGGAATTTACGTAATTTTAAAGTATAGTAACCAAAAAAAGCCTATTAAAACATTTTTAAGTAAATTTTTCATATCAAATTTACATAATTTACTTAAAATTTTAATATATCCAAAAATTAGTGGTCACCTGACATTGATTTTTTATTAAATTAAAATTTCGTAAAATTCATGTGCAAATCAGTATTTTATTAGCTTTTTTATTTACCTAGGTTTAGATGGATTGTCTAAAGATGTCAAATCAATTAATCCTCCATCGTCAAGTTGTACTTTGCATGATGACAATTGAGTAAATTTGAGGTTTTTTGTATTATTTAAGGATTTCGAAGATGCAAAATTAAAAAAGAATGCAAAAAAAAATAATAATTTGATTCGAAAATACATTTTACACTTTACTTTTAGATAAATTTAAATATGACTTTAATATTCTGTTTAAATTTTTTTTATTAATTTAATGGTTAAAGCTGTGGTATCTTTACAAAAAAAGCATGATTAATGCTTCATGTGATTTTTTTCTTTTATCTATTCAATGTGAGGAGATACTGAATTTCAAAAAAAAAATTAACTATCTTACTAAATAATGTTAGTTACGTAACATTTAAAAGAGTAAAATAATTTTATTTATTTTCTAAATTTCGATAATTTTGATTAGCAATTAATTTTCGATCTTTTTATTTTTGGTCACAATAAGGAATAAAAAAACTTAAAGAAAAAAATGCTCAATGAAATTTTTCCAGACTTACTTGATAACTTCACTTTAACGGGGTCTAGTCGGTTAAGTGAACCATGATTCACATATTATCTGAACAAATCTTTTTCTCGGTTTTGATGAACAATTAGTTCACCTAACCAAAATCTTGTTCACATAATATAAATTATGTTCACTTATTGGTAAATCTTTTTGTTTATTTTTTATCTTGAAATAATTTCCTTTTGAATAAAATAATTTTTAATCGTGTAAACTAAATCATTATTAATTATTTGATAAAAAAAAAACAAGACTTATTTTACTTACTTGTGACATGAATGAAAACACTCTACTTCAAGCATGTCTGATTAAAGTACAGTAAGGGACATTCACAGGTGCACTTCATGAAGGTTTATGAACCTTCCCAGCGAACTTAAATTCCCCACACTTTCAACACTTCCTGTGAATTCACCAAAGATAAATATGGATTTGAAAAAAATTAAGGTGAATTCATAGGAATTCCCAGGAATTCGCACAAGTTTTTTATTAGTCCGTTTTTAATTGTGGTGAATTCGCAGGAAGTGTTGAAAGTGTGGGGAATTTAAGTTCGCTGGGAAGGTTCATAAACCTTCATGAAGTGCACCTGTGAATGTCCCTTACTGTATTTCCAAAAAGGATAGAATATTATTAAGTCAAGAATTAAAAAGTAAAGAATTTTTTTTGTTTTCTAGAAATTGTCTTAAAAAATTAAGATAATATAAAAGATTTTAAATTTTAAGTACTTCTAAAACTTGGGCGTTCTGTTCGTTCAAGCTTGCCGAATCTTAAATAATGGTTAAAATAGTCATTTTTTCTTCATTAAAACTAAATCTCAATACGGCTTTATAAAGAAAAAATAAGGCTTAATAAAGGTTCCTTTAAAAAGTTCTAAATTATATTGAAAAAAATCATGATTACGGTAACGATATGATAATTCTCAGGCCATTTTTTATTTAGAATTTTTTAAGAACTAAAGTATTATAAAGAAATTTGATGATTTGAGTTTTTAATTTTAATAGATTTAAAATGAAAAATTTATCTTTAGTCATAATTCTTTGTTTTTCTTTTTTAAAAACGAACGCTTTTATTAGCAAGCGCTCAGATATAATACAAAACATCAAAGTTGAAAAACTTTCAAATTGTATAGCAAAATTAGATGATGGTTCCATAATAGACTTGAGTTCTTTAGACAACCCATCCGATCCATTGTAAACTTTTTAAAATTTATAAATCGAGACTAAATATTTCAAATTTTAGGAAATAAGGTCAACTTTGGACGATACAAAAAAATTTGAATTCGAATACAATCCTTGTAGTCCAATCGTTTGTGACCCAAACTCTCTTAAAACTTCAGCTGTATTTTTCAAAAATTTTTACAAAGATTTTTTTCCAGTTTTTTAAAATTTAACTAGGTTTGTCAAAAACAATTAAATAGTCATTTAGAATACAATTGCGGTGATCAAAGCACAGCTGCTTTCTCCTTTCAAGATTCATTGATTATTACATACAAATCAGCCTCAAGGTTTATTAAAGTTCCAACAACAAAAAAACTAAGCCATATGTTAATTATTTTTTTTAAAGAACTTCGATAGTCATTTGCGAGTGTTCTGATGACCAAAAATTAGACTATTTAAGTGAAGGTCCAAAACAAAAATATGTAAATAAATTTTAATTTAAAAAATTTTTTATTTGCCAAAATAAATAATTTGAACTAATATTAGCAACTAAAATTAAGTTCGCCATGTTGTTGTCCTGATAAATGCAGTGGAAAAAAGCCTAGTAAAGGAGGAAACGGTCTAAGCTTAGGCTCGATCTTGATGATAATGTAAGTGACATTTTCTAGTTATAAAATTTAATTATAACTGTTAATTTTTTTAATTTTAATTATTTTTTATTAGATTTTTCTCAATATTAATAGTTTATATAGCCGGTGGCTTTATTTTTTTAAAATTCGTACAAAAAAAAAGTGGTACTGAAGCTATTCCTAATTATGAGTTTTGGGCTTCTGTTCCGGGAGATTTTAAAGTATTTTTTTTTAATTTTAAAAAGAGTTTTTAAGTTTTTCATCTTAAAAAATAAATAGGCTGGTGTATCATTTACAGTGTCGAAATTTCGCGGACAACAAAATTCCTACAGTCAAATTTAAATATTTTTCTTTATTGCAAATAAAAATTTCAATTTTTAATATTAAAATTTTTTCATCATTTTTAAAAATCAACCTAAATAAAAAGTATTTTTACATGGTTTTTTAATTTGTAAGAGTCTCACTCTTTTTTCTTTCTTTCTCAAAACAAGCTATTTCAGTAGTGTTGAAGTGTTATTAAATCCTGTTTAGACTGGGACAAATCTATTAAAGATCCAATGTTGTTTGACTGTTGTTTTTTATAGGACCATTAATTAGATGATACTACTTGATAACTTAAATAATGTTTCATATACCTTGATCACAAAATAACAATGACAAAGTGTATATTTATTTAAAATTTGATCGTAATTTTATACTAAAAATGTTATATATATTTTACAGAATAATCAAAAATTAGAACAAACAAACGAAACTCTATTACTATAATTAATATCGTCTAATACTTTAATAATTGAGTAAATCGACAATTTACAATTTAAAGAATTCAAATCTTCTGAGTTTTGGTTATTTTTTAAACAATCACATTCAAAATTTAAGCAAGGATACTTAAGAGAAAAAAATTTCAAAACTATTCTTGTTAAATTAAAAAAAAAATTTAAAGGTACCTTATTTATCGAATTTATCCTTTGCATCTCAATAAATGATTCATTTAAAACATCATCCGTCATTTTTTTTGCTATTTTCGTTTCATACCTAAATTAAAAAAAATTTTAAGTTATTTTTATTTTTCACAAAAATAAATGCTAAAATTTATTTAAGTTAAGAAAGAAATAAAAATTTAGGACTGGTACTTTTGACGCTGTTCAGGCATATTTGTTGCCTTATAATCGGATAGCAACAATATATTATATGATGTATTAACATTATATGATTTCCTTATCGATTTCTATGAAATATACATGTGACATGTATGCAACATCTTCAAATTTCATACATGCCACATGTCTGCTTAAACCTTTTCTGACAGACATGTCATGAAATTGGAACCTCGACAGACATGTCGCAGACTTCTTTTCCATGCGAATACATGCATGTCGCAGACAAATAAGTTTGACTGCGGATCGAAGTCGGATTCTTTACTCTTTAAATATAGTACAGTCGAACCTCGATAATCCGGAAACCTCGTTTTTTCGGCATGATTTCTAATTCCCAGTTACATTTAGGACAATATAATTCTAACTCGATAATCCGGCATTTTCGATAAACCGGCATAAAAACACTCCACCAATCGAGCCGGATTAACGAAGTTGGACTGTATTATATAAAAGAAACAACATCTTAAATAGATATCAAACATAAAAGATAAATATGCTGTTTTTAAAGCAAATTATTGACTTTTTTGATGTCGAAAAGCCGAATGTATGATTGGCGATGACTCTAGGTCAATCACTGATGATGAATTTGAGTATTTAAAACCCAAAAAAAATGTGATAAAATTTTTACTTTTTTGGCTTTTCATTCTTTTTGATGAATTACATGGAGTATGTAGGGTGAAGAAATACAAATTAATTACATAAGGTATATGGAGTATGTAAGGTAAAAATTTTAGTTTATTTATTTCATATAAGGAAAATACATAAAGTACATGCACATAAAAAATAAGCTGATTGTCAATAGGTTGGGACATCGAATTTGAAAAGAAAATTTTGAAAAAGCGTTGGGACGAACCTTAAAAACTACATTGAAACTTTAAACAAGAAAAATCTTCAAATTTAAATATCAATAAGTTAAAAAGACGAAGCTTGGTATTTCACATTATTATATGAAAGAGAAATCTGAACTAAATAAAATAATATATTTTTTTTTTTAGGTCTGAATTTCTCTTCTTATGAAAATTCGTATCGAATAAATTAGACTTTTTTTAGTGCTCATCTTTGAGTGACAATATCTCTTGTAAAAAACGAATCTGGTACAAAAAAATTATACCAAAAATATGAGATAAAAAGCTTTAAAATGATATATAAAACTAAGGTTTTGCGTAAAATGAAAAATCGTGAAACCCTTTCTTTGCAACTTAGAAGTGATTCTGCAAAATCTCTCCAGTGCGCAAAAAATGTATTTCAATTAAACCATAACTCGCAAATACAAAATTTATCAAAAAAATTATGCATTATCTCGCAAGGTTTTACGGTATTTTGCTAAACTTCTCAAATTTTACAAAGTTTTAATTTTTTTCACAATTTCTTATTTCTAAAAGATATTGAAAAAAAAGAGAAACTTACATGATCATGGAAGATATTTCAGATTTGGAATTAGTTAAAATATCATCTACATAATTGTTCAAAAAGTTTGAGTTCTTAATTAAATTCTCGTGATTTTCTCTTCGATTTTTTATCACCTCTATTTTAGTCGCTTGACTTGACGATGGACTTTTGTTTATCATTTTTTTTAATGTTACTTTAGCATACTGTTTAAATTGATTATTATTTAGTTCATTTTCAGAATCGGATAATCTTGATTTGTCTAAACTAGACCTTGAACTTGATTTGCATTCTGGTTCATCTTGGAAATCAACTATAATCGTTGGCATTGCATTATTCATTTGTCGGCATATTTTGTTCCTTGAATATAAATTATTATTATTTAAGGAATGTCTACGAAATAAATCGCTTTCACTTAGCGAATCCTCAGCTATGTTTGGCAAAGCCAAATTAATCAAATCAGATTTGTAACTAGACGACAAAACGTCCAAACTATGTCGCCTCTTATTTAAATTGTAACCTTCACAAAATAAATTGGTATTTTGTTGTAAGGGAATATTTATTTCGATTTCACTTTCAATTTCGCATAAAAAATCCTTTCGAAATTCGTCAAATATTTGATTGCTTAAATTTTTGGCAAAATTATCGTATTTTTGGATTAAATCAAGCGATTCATTTAGCAGCTTAGTTGATATCTTTTCGGAATATAATTTATGAACATCCTCGTCTAAGTCTTCGACTAATTCAACCAAATAACTATCACGATCAATTTTATTACTTGAGTTATAATAATTTAATAAATAAGATTTAATAATGTTAGTTAGATCAGTTATTAATTTAAAATTTTCATTATTTAAATTTTCATCCAAACCGAAAAAATTTTGAATTAATTTACATGGAAGTTTTATTGTTGGATTTTGTGAATTTTGATTATTTGTATGTGAATCGTTTATTTTAAATTTTAAAATATTATTTGTTCTAAAATCAATCAAATCAACAAAGGAATTGAATATTGAGATTTTTTTTGAAGTTTGTAACTGCTCAAAATTGCTTGGCATTTTATATTAGATCAACAAAAAACTAAAATTTCATTTTCACTCTTCTAAATATAATTAATTATTTTTTTTATACTTGTAATCTAATAAATCAGATAAAAAAATTTTTTAATATTTATTATCAGGAATAAGTCCTAAATCAATAATCTTATTATATTTACCAAAAACGGTATAGGTTCTTGATAAAATTGAAAAAGAAAAAAGACAATTAAGTTTTAATTGATTTTCATGTTGATTTTGATCCTTATAAGATATCTCACAGCAAAAAGAAATTCATTCAAGATGATAATAAAATTTTTCTCAGGGCCATAGATTCAGTAAAAAGCATTTTTATTCACAAACCACATCTATATCTTTACTAACTATTTTAATGCACCTCATCCTCTTCTAATAAATCCTCTTAAATACTTAAATAAAGGTTGCGAAAAAGATCAATTTAAAGAGGTAAATATACATTTGTTGCTGCTTCATAAATTTAAAAATTAAAAAAATATTGCGCACGCTAACATTGAAAATTTTTTTAAAATTTAAAAAAATCATCGTTCTAGGGGTGCACATTTACTTTACTTTACAATAAAATTTACCAAATTTTTCTTTTTTAAGTAAATTAAGTAAAGTAAAAATTTACTTTTACAAGGAAATAGAAATCGAAAATTTACCTTTACTAGCAAATAGTAAAGTAAATTTACTTTTTTTACTTTAAAGTAAATCAAGTAAATGAAAAAAGTAAAATAAAAGTTTACTTAAATTGGGAAAATAATTGGAAATATTTAGTTTGGTCCAAAGTAATTTTTGTTGAGTTAAAACTACTTATACTTGTTCTACTTCTTTTTTTTTTTTTTGAAAATTTCTAAAATTGGCAGGTAACAGAGCCCCAAAGTTTTTCCAATTTTTTATTTAAAAATTTCTAAAAAAAATTTTTTTCCTGTCTAATCGACTGAAAAAAATTTAAAAAGTCAAGCAGACCTCAAACGGAGGCTAAAATACATGGTAAACCATTGCAAACATGACAAAAAGACCAAAAATAGGGGGGAAGGATATCTTAAAAGTCAAGCAGGTCTCAAACAGAGCGCATTTTTCTCATAAATAATTTGAAAAAAGTTTTCAAACAGAGTTCAGCTGGAATTTTTTGCTCTGGTTGACTATAGATGGGATCTTATTAACATTAAATAAACGAATCTATACGCGTGAAAACTGACGCTCAAATACTGCTAGTCAACTATTTAGTCAAAACGCTGTTTTAAAAAAAATTGTCATAATATTGAAAGTCAAGCTATGAAGAATGTGTGAATCTTTCTATGCCTCAAAAATACTTTAGTTATGGTTGCGTGATTTTTTATATAAAGATTCAAAATTAATGGATATTGACTATCCAAGTCGAAAATTCGTCTTCACACAGATCTATTCAAATAGCGAAAATTGCACAAAATATTCCAAAAAAACTAAAGCTAAACAAACAACTTCGAATTCTTAAGCATGCTAGAAAATAAGAAATGAATTCAAGTTAATTACTTTATTTTTATTAAAAATATTCATTCCTGTACTTTTAATTTATCGGATTAATTTACTTTTTCATTGACTTTTTTTATGAAAATAAATCAATTTTCTTCAATATTTTGAGCCATCTTTTCACTAAAAAACAAAATACTCTTTTTACGATAAAAAAATTTTAATTGCAAAAAAAAACCTTTTTTATGAGGTTTATTAGTCAAATTGCAATATTAGTAAGAACAATAGGAAAGAAATAAAATTAATTAATTTTTTAGTTTTATAAATTAATAGATATTTTAAAATCTATTTTTATATAATATATATTTACCAAAAAAATGTTAGGAACTTGCTCCTGAGGTTTAAAAAAAAAACAATTTTTATAATTTGTTAAAATTTTTATAAGAGGTAGAAAAAAAAAATAAATCTTTAAAAAAAAATTTAAGAAAATTTTTATTTTTTAAACTAATAAATTCCTCTTAATTCAAGAGAAAAAAAAATTAATTAGTTTAAAGATAAATTAACTCTAAGAAAAAAATTATTTGCAAAAGATAAAGTCGAATACATTTTGTTTTCATTTATCTGACATGAAACAGCAGAAGAGTTCCGTAATTTAGTAAAAAAAAAAGTGAGTTAAAAAGTTAAAATTGGCATCAAAAGTTTTTTTTTTTGTTGTAAAATTAATACTAGAAAATTTAAAGGAAAAAAAATTTCTTTTTTTGGATTTTTACAAAACATTAAATTTGTACAAATTAGCATCTAATTTTTGGATCAAGATACCACTCAAAACAATTTCTTCGCTATAAATAGCTAAAAATTATTTAAGGTTCAAAAATTTAGAAAAATATATTTTGTTTTTTTTTTTTAAAGCTTACGAATTTTTTTTTCTATAAAAGGCTTTAGAATACACAAATCGGACTGAGAACCAACAATAACATACTTGCTTTTTAAATTCTTAGAAAAAAATTTTTTTTTTTAAATGTTTTTAAAATAAAATATTTAGTTTAAAAAATATTACTGTTTTATTCTCGTCTCTAAAAGGCTCGTTTATCATTTGTAAATTCGGTACATCATTTGTGACGGTACCACCAGCTGATTTTATCATGTCAACTAAATCTTGATACGACGGCTTTACACTAGGACTTAGATAAAATACTAAACCCTTAAAATTTTTATGATTCAATATCTTTATTTATTATTGTATTGAGAATAGTTTATATTACATGAAATAATGGCTTATTGGTTTTGGCTCTTTCTAATGATTCTTTTAAGCAGCATTTATAATGTTTTTCGAATTTTTCATCTTTAACTTGATAGCTACTAGGATCTAAAAACTTTCCATTTAATTTACTATCAATTATCCATTTTACTGATACTATATTCTCACATGTACTTAAACATTTTAATAATTTTGCTGTACGTTCTATTTTATCGACTACAAGTAGTGTTGTTTGACTTGGCTGCTTGGCAATTATTCCACCTAGACCGATAACATCCTTAAATGAGATTAATTTGTAAAATATTAATTCTAAGTTTTAGTTTCAGGACATGGAAAATTGTACACTTAGAAACGTCAAGTTTTCAAAGGATATAAATTAAAAAATCTGAAAAATGGAATATAAAATTTTTTAGCAGATTAAAATTTTGTCATTTACTTATTGAGTGCTAAAAGAAATATGGGAAAAGATTTTAAGATTTTAACCAAAAGACACATAATCGACTAAAATATCAATTATTCTTAAAATATTATGCAAAAGTTGCTAAATAAAAATGATACACGATCTTAATCGAGAGTGATGAAATATTGGCAGATGTCAATCAAATGGATAATTTAAAATTTATTTTAATTTTTAAAAATTTAAAGTTAAATATTCATATTCAGTATTGTTACGAACTCCTGATTTTACCAGATTTTACGTGAATTCCGGCAAAATTACAATAATTCCAGTAAATTTCGTTTTTGATCACTTTTTAATGATTCTTTGATAAATTCGCTTTTTTGCATTAAAATTGAAATAAAAAACTTCTCATTTTTTTGCGTAAATTCTAGTAAAATTTTGAAAAATAATCTAAGAAAATGGAAAAAATTAATTTTTTTTAAACTATGAAAATTTTACTAGAATTTTCATGAAAAAAGTAAATGATTTTTGTTTCAATTTTAAAACCAAAAAGAGTAAATTTACGAAAATTCCCATAAATTTACAATTATTTTTGGAAATTTTGGTAATTTTACTGTTTTCACTTTTTCTATTTTACTGCTTTTACGTAAAATATGGTAAAATCAGGAGTTCGTTACAGTACTGTCGATCATTTTTGATTCTTTCTTAATACAATAAAATTTTTTGCATTAAGACCGAAAAATTCTTTATTAAAAAAAGATTAATGACAATAAAATTATTGACAAATTAAACTTAGATTAATTTTTTTATATTTTTTTTTTTTCGAATTTTTAGGTTATGATCACACATTTAGTACCACATTAACTCTCAAAAAACTTTTTTTATGCGGCATTAAAGACGTGATTCCGAGTTTAGAGCATATACATATGTATTATCAGTCATAATCTCTTTTACATGGGCGAGATGGTACATTCCCCAAAGACCATCTTAATAAATGTTTCTGATAAATCTAGCACGACAATGTTAAATTAAATTTAGTTTATTAAGGTTAAATTTTCAATTTTTAAGTTTTATCGACTGGAAATCATACTTTTTATTACAAAATTTGTATTTTAATTCTGCATTTAATTAAGATTTGGTTAAACTTTGCCTAATGATTTTATCGTTTAGGGAACCTTTATAAATAAAATAAATTTAAGTTTTGAAAGTTTTTACATACTCTTTGAAATTGAGCTACTTTAGCTGGTTCAATACCCGTAAACATAACACAAGGCACATTAGTCTGAGGCCTCTGCCATGATAAACTTGTCAATTGAACTCTAGGCATTTTATTATTTGTCGAAACATTTTGACTATCTTCTTCAGTTTGTCTCTTAGCAGCATATTTAACATTTGAAGAGACATTTTTAAATGGTATTAACGCTTCAGAAGGTAGATCATTTTTCCACAATTTCATAAAATCCTGAACTAACGAAGTCTCAAAGCCAAAATGATTATAACTTTCACTAATCGATATATTTTTATAGCGTTCTTCAATGGGCTTTGTCAAAGCATACGTATTACCTAAATACAATTCCATAAGCCAATTAGCATTAACTATAGGTATATCCCATTTTTTAGCCTTTTCCACTTTAATACCTTTCAAATTTTTACATATCAGAAACGAATTCAAATTACTCAAATACGGTGTATATTTTCCATTAAGCAACCAAACAACTTGAAATATGAACAATTTCTCTTTACAATTAAATCCATGTGAGGATATGATGTGATTCTGAAGTGGTCCTTTTTTTGGTTCGTAAGGCGATGGAAAATGATAGACTAACCATGGTGCTCGATATGTTTGCTCTTGTAAAACATCTTCCAACCAATAAATAGAACATATCTTTTTTTTCGATTCTAAACCTTTTTTATAACATTTTGTAAATCGATGTGGACAAATAACATGAGTTATTTGTGAAAATGAAACTTGATCGTCAATATTAATATTATTCAAAACCTTGCCACCAAATTTTACAATTACTTTTTCCCAATCATTAAGACACTCTTTGGCATATATTTCCTCATTTGATTTAAAATAAAATACACAATTGTACAATAAATTCGAATTGGATTGTTTGTAATCGGATAATTCATTTTTAAATACAGATTCACTTAAATTGTTCTGTTGGTCATTATCGGTTTCCAGATCAAAATTTAGACTTAGGGAAGCGGTAACTGGTCGAATTAGATCAATATGTATTGGTACTAGACCATTTGTGTTCAAACCAAAATTTTCATTTTCTTTTTTTTCTTCACCAGTTTGCTTATTTATAACGGAATCGAATATTTCATTCATGCTATCATTAAGAGAGTAATTTGGCTTTGGATTCGAGTCGGGAGATTTTTGTTTTTTACCCGATGATTTTTTAGGTGTTAATAATTTTTGTTTTTGTGGAGTTGTCAAATCCTGATTTTGATTGACATCAATGTTTATACCAAAACCAGGTGTGTACAAACATTTCTGTGTGGGTGTATTATTTTCGACGATTGGTAAATTATTTTCAGTCACTGGTAACGATTCAGTAGTATTTAAAAAATTATTCTGTGTCATATTTGGTTTGATTTCTTCTTGATTTTGTATCAAATTGTTGTTATGAGATTGAAAATAGTGAACTTTATCCGAGTTACTAGTAAATAATGTTATACTCTTTGAATAAGGCGTCGGATTATTAACTATTTCTATTGTTTGTGTGTGTGAGACCGAATTTTGAAAATTTTCTTCAGAAGAATTTTTTTCACTTACATTTTTCAAATCGTCTAGCGAATCACTACTTTTTAAATATTTAGGATTATAGATTAATTCATCAATTAATTGATTTTTATTAATACAATCCACAGCCCAATCAGGTGTCACTATTTTTACGTGTTTTTCTAAATTTTCAACATTTGTATCATAAACTAATGAAAAACCGTGTGTTGGTTTATCAAGCAGGTTATCGAAATTTACAAACATTTCAAGGTCAATAAGCTCACCACCGTAAAATGAAATAAGTGCATAGATTTGTTTGGCTGTTTCTTCTGGTAAATTAATATTTATTGCTTTAATTTTTGAAAACAATTTGTTATCGTCTTTGGCTAAATACGGATCAGTACTTTAAAAATGAAAATATTTTAATAAAATTTATAAATTTATTTAAAAATTTAAATCTTAAATATTATTTTATAATAGAATCTTTATTAAATTTTTTGCCAATAGTTTAGAAGATGTTGTTTAAAAATTGACTAACTTTGTAATCCCCCTTAAAATTTTCCCATTAAAGTAATGAATGTAATATTTTGATATAAAAAACTTTAAGCTTTTAACATTTAATACCTGAGATATGGGCAATTGTTTCTAATTAAAGTTATTTCAAGTTAATTTAAATAAATTAATTAGAAAATTACTGAAAAATAGTATTGGGGTATTCATAAATAAAAAAATATTGTTTCTCTTTTCGAATCTTTTGATTGAGGAAACGTGGGGAAGTAAAACCGTCGACCCCTAGTTTTTATTATCCTGATTTTTTTCTCTTTTAGAATCTTTCGATCGGGGAAGCGATCTTAACTTCCCCTCGCTTTCTCGATCTACGCTCCATTTACTCCAAAATCCTTTTTAATTCGCTTTTAATTTGAATACCCCAATAGCCTTTTAAATTCGCATATACAGTACAATTCGGAATTAAGTTAACACCCGGCTTAAGCCAAAGTTTCGAAGCGGCTTAAGCCGGCTTAAACGGATCTGAAGCCAAGTTTTGAAGCGGCTTAAGCCGAAGTTTCGAAGCCACTTTTTTCGGCTTAAGCCCGGCTCTTGAACCGATTTTCAAAAACCATAGCTTTGAAAGCTGGTTTCGAAACCGAGTTTTGAAGGGGCTTAAATCGAAGTTTCGAAGCCACTTTTTTCGGCTTAAGCCCGGCTCTTGAACCGATTTTCAAAAACCATAGTTTTGAAAGCTGGTTTCGAAACCGAGTTTTGAAGCGGCTTAAATCGAAGTTTCGAAGCCACTTTTTTCGGATTAAGCCCGGCTCCGGAGCGGCTTAAGCCGCTTCAAAACTTGTTAACTTAGTTCAGAATTGTACTGTAATTTGAATACCCCAATAGCCTTTTAAATTCGCATATAATTTGAATAGCCCAATACTCTAATAGCCTTTATATAGAATTTTTAAATTTTTTAGAAAAATGAATAGCCTTTAAATTTTATTTATTTTTTTTTATATTATGTTATTATTAATAACATAAATGTTATTCACATGTATACAAGTGAATTAAAAAGACTAAACTTTAAGAAAAAAGCGACTAAGACACTTTTCAAAAGGGTCTAAAAATTGAATTTTTTAACAATTTTTTGGAAAAACTAGACGTTTTTTTCTAGCCGTCAAAAAAATTAGTCGTTTTTAAAGAAAAAGGTGTCTAACTAAAAAAAGGCTAAAAAAGTGTCTTGTTTTAAAAAAAATCGAAGTTTTGAAATGAAAAATTTAAAACTAGGCTCTTTTAATTTCAGACGTTTTTTTAAAGACATGACTAAATAAAAGCGCCTTAAAAATAGTGACTCTTAAAAGCGTCTTGAAAACTCTCCAAGATGACGTCTAGTTGTAGCGCCTAAAAATGATGTCTTAGTCGCTTTTATTTTTTACAGGGTAGTTATTTAATAACTTTTTAATTACAAGTGAATAAAAAAGAAACAGTTGAGTATCTGAACCCTTAAAAAAAACATAATTTGTATTAGTTATAAATTTAATAACAACAAAGTAAATGAAGTATTCTTAAGAAATACAAGTAAGCGTCACAAAGCTCATATTTCTAATCGCAAATTTATATGTAGTTTTTCTAATATTACAATTTACAATTGAATAATACTACTAAAATAAAATTAAGCCAAATCTAAACAAATTAATAAAAAAATCTTTTTGATCATTTTATTTCTTTTTTCTAAATAACCCTTTTAGCTAAAAGTCATAAATTCGGCATGAAGTATTTTAATATCGTAAAATTAAACTTACGGAATCAAACAGTTACATTTAAGGCACATTTCAACCCATTGACTGGTAATAACAGTCAAATCGAAGACTTCATTGGCTTCATAATAATCCGAATTAGAAGATGGATCTTCGCCATTTTTATCATAAATTACATGGGTAATAAAAGTTGTCAAATAAGATTCTTTATGAGCACCATTTTCATCCAATAGTCTTTCAATCTTTATAAAAAAAAAATTATAAATTTTTCCTCTGAAAAAATTCAATCAAATCAAAAAATGTAATTACGTCCTGATTATTAGTATTTATAGTATAATAACGAACATCAGAAAATAATTTTTTGTTTGATAATTCTTTATTTTGTGTAGACTCCTCTGATTTTTTTTCCTCATTTATTATTTGCTCTATTTGATTTGATTGAAAGACTTCTGTCGCTTTTTGAGTTTCAATTTGTTCATTATTCTCTATAGAGTTATTATTATTTATAAAATGATAATTATTATTGTTATTATTACAATTTGGAATTTCATTTTGAATTTGAGCAATCATTTCAGTTTGCTGTTCAATTAATGGTCTATCAATTTCATCGAAATTCTCGGATGAAATCGATTCGCCAACAAAATTAGATTGGAAAAATTCATCCATTTGACTAATTATTTTTTACTATTATCAAATATAAAAAAATAGTTTTTAGATAATAATTAACAAACAAAAAAAAGAATTAAAGCATCATTTATCGATTTTTAACTTATTTAAATTTTGAATAAGAAAATTTTGTTTCCTTTTTACGCTTAACATCAGTAGTTGTTTTACATATTATTAATAAAAATCTAGACCAAAAGCCCATACTTTTCATTCTTTTAATAATTAAAATGAAATAAATTTAATGGCATATTTGATCTATCTAAAAATATTTTTTTAATTTTATTTTTATAATATTTGAAATAAGAAAAAGGAATAATTATTTGCAATATTTGTGCTCTTGTGAGTCATTAATACTCGATGAATGAATTTTTTTTTTGAAATTTGATGCCACAATAATCTTAACTTATTATTTTCCCAAAGTGAACCAATAATAATTTAGTAATTGAATACAAAAAAAAAGAGGCAAAAAAAATAAATTTAATTGATTGAGATTACTATTGAAAGAAATTTATTAGATTTTCCTTAAATTGTCGAAGAACCTTAAGATTTTTTGAGACTATTGTCTCGGAAATTTGAAGTTAAGACCGAGTACACACATGTCAATACATCAATTCAATATTTAAAAAAAAAAGATAGTTCCTTTTTTCATCAATTTCTATTTTTAAATTGGTTTAAATTTTATAAATAATTGTTTACAGTACATATTAAAACTAACTTGTACGATTGTTTTCCTTTCCTTTCTTAGCAAAGGAAAAGTTACAAAAAAATATTTTTTTATGATCACCGATATTCGATTTTTTTTTTCCTTAGTTCGATTAAGTCATCGCCCGGAAATCGAAACTTTAATTATTGGACTCATTACTGACATACATTTTTTTTTGTCTCTAAACAGTTCAATCAATTAGTTATTTTTTTTGTAAATACTAAATGTTAAAAAAAAATGAATCTTATTTTATTTCATACTCTTTAAATGGTTATGTCTAAGTAATCATGGGAACATGCCAAACAGACTGAGATTAATGTGAAATAATTTGTTATCAGTTATTTTTGATAATGCATGATTTAAAGAAAAAAAGCTTTTATAACAACAGAAAATAGGGCCATAATTTTAACATTTGATTCAATCTTAATTGATCGCAATATTGGACCTTGTGGTCGATCGTTTTCGATTTTAAATAGCCCGCTCGATTTTTCGTTAGAGCAAGTTTCGTAATCGAAGCATTTAATTTTTTGTAAATAGGAAAGTTAACATTTTGACAGGCTTTTTACAGCGTTTCTACCGAATTAACAGCTTGACCGTACGGAACCGAACCGTACTCAAAAATTTTTTTCCTCGATTTTTTTTTAAAGGCGGACGACGCTAAAAACAACTTGACCCGAAACCTAACAATTTTTCTCTAGCTCAAAACTTTACAAGCTTTTAAGTAAAATTATCAACTCAAATCTGTTATTCTGTATAGTCATCTAATAAATTAAGAAAAAATTGAGGCCTGATTCCGATCACATATTTTTGTAAAAATTAACTCCTGGAAAATTTTTTAATTGAACATGAGCTTTTGAAATAAAGATCTTATTAAGCGTTAGAGTGATTTTAGAGCAATTTTAGTTTCCTCGTGCTTTGCCAATGTCTTGAAACATATAATTCTTCAAATGATGAATTTTTTTCAAGGCTTTGCATTAAACTCAATAATTGACTCGGTGGAAATTAAAAATTTAAAAATTTATTTTTTTGTATCCGGGCAAGGTTGCACTTGCAAAACATTTTTATTAAAAACGCTAATGGCTTTATAAGATCAAAGAAATTTATATTATTATCATATCTGAACATCTGTTACAATAAATTCAAATCCCCTGAAGGCTTATTTATCAAACAGATAAAAGACGTTGGTCCAATAATTGATTTAGACCCTTTTACTGAAGATGGTAAAGTTTGTAAAGATGCACTCGATCAATTTTATGTGTCAAAAATTACTCAAATCGACAAAGCTGAGCTTTTGTTCTGTAATGATTAAGTAAATTTTAAATACTATAAGGAGATTTTATACGATATGCTGAATAAATAAACAACTTAAATAATTTAAATTACCAGGAGTTTTATTAGTGAGTTATTTTTTTTTATTAAAAGGGTAATCGATAATAAATAATAAAAAGAAAAAATAACTATAATTTTGTAAATCCAACTTCCATGGTGCATTTTTGATCAAATTTTTTCTTCATATCTCTTTTCGCAATTTAAAATTCTACTTTAGGTATTTTTCCTTCCGGTTGAAAAAGTTCGTTTTCTGGTAATTTTGTTCTCATTCTAAAAAGTTAAATGTCATTGTCCTTCAGAGTTATAAAATGTTTCTGAATTGTACTTTCATTTGATATTATTATAAGTTTTTTTTTTTTAAATTAAATCAAAATAATTTATTGTTTATCTATGTCATATCATTTTTTGATTTGTTTCTAAGCGAGATTAAAGTTGAGGCATTGAAAGTTTTTTAAATTCATCGCGCCATATTTTCTAAATATTTTATTTATATTTTTTAAAGCTAAGCACATGATAATTTTATCATTTTATTCTTTTTTTGTTAAATAATAATGACTTTAATATTTAAAAATATCAGAGATTTTTCTTATATAGTATAAAAATTAAATTATAAAATTTTTTTGGTAATATTAACCAAAAGCAACCAGAAAGAATTCATTAGAAAGAGATTAATTTTATGAAAAATGTAATTTTAAAAATGTTGAAAAAATTATTGAAGTTTTCTGTGAATCTAATATAATCATTTTCATAAATTTAGACCCTCAATCGAATTTTATGATTGTAGATAGGAAATGAAAATCTTATTTTTTGCCATAATTCTTAATTTTTCGTTATTTAAAACGAATGCTTTCATCCATAAACCCCTAGATACCGTTAAAAACATCAAAGTTGAAAAACTTTCGAACTGTAAAGCAAAATTTGATAATGGTTCTATAATTGACTTGAGTTCATTAGACAATCCATCCAGTCCATTGTAAAATTCTTCTTTATTTTTTTCAAATATAGGAAATAGAATTTAATTCTTTTTGTCTAAGGTCAACTTTGGATGACTCAAAGATGTTTGAATATAAATTCAATCCTTGTACACCAATAAGTTGTGAATCAAACTCTCTTAAAACTTCAGCTGTAAATAATTATTTCAATTTCTTTTCGAGATTTTTTATTATTTTTTTTTAATTTTTTTAGGTTTGCCAAAAGCAACTTAGAGATAAATTAGAATTTAACAGCGGGGATCAAAATACAGCTGATTTTTCTTTTCAGGACTCATTGGTCATTACATATAAATTAGGAAATAAGTAATCTAGAATCTTGGGTAGCAAAATTACTCTTTATTGAAAATTCTAATTTTTAAAAAGAACCTCAAGGATCATTTGCTATTGTTCTGAAGATCAACAATTAACTTTCTTCAGTGAAAGCCCAAAACAAAATTATGTAAATGATCTTAATACACAATGGTTCTAATAAAAATGTAGAGTCTATCGACGACCATAACTTTTGACCGTAACCATATCTCAAACATCTTAAAATTGAAAATTAAGGAGGATTAACATTGGTTGCATTTACGATAAAAAGTTACGGTTGAATGCTTACATTTTCATTAGAACCACTATAAAATAAATTAATAATTTATCTAAATTTAATTTTTGAACTGATATTAGCAACTAAAATTAAGTTCACCATGTTGCTGTGCTGATAAATGCATTGGAAAAAATCCTGATAAAGGAGGAATCGGCCTTGGCTTAGGTTATATTTTGATTATAATGTAAGCATTTTTTGTTCTAACTATTAATTTATAAGGAAATAATAAGTCGAAATTTATTTAAGATTTATCTCAACAATAGTTGTTTATTTCATAAGTGGTTTTATGTATTTAAAATTTGTTAAAAATAAAACTGGCATTGATACTATTCCAATACCGGGTATTTCGTCCAAAAAAAATTAAAGTAATTTTCTTAATCGTTTTAAATAAATATATAAAGATTTTTAAAAATTTGATTTAGGACTGGTACGTCATTTGGTCAGTCGAAATTTTTTCAACAGCAAAATTTTTCAAATAAAATTTTTAAAATTTTAGTAATTTTTGTATAAGTTTTTTTAATTATCATTTTTATTTTGAAATAAACAAAGCCTTAAAATTGAATATGTTTTTGATTAAGCTTTGTTCAATAAACTACCCATTTAGATTATACTTTACCATGTCGATTAAATTTTATGCTTTAATACTTTTAGTTAAATTAACTTCACTGATTGATTCTTGAATAGAATCAATAAATATCAATATTGTTTTTCGAATATTAACCAATAATTCGATATTATTTTTTAAAATCTATTATTCGACAATTTTTTTTCGATATTTTAGTGTTCGATAAAATATTTTTCTATATTAAACAAACTCCTATAGTTCGATAATTTTATTGTTCGATTTTTATCACTTTCGATGATATCTTGATGATTTCTAGTAAATATGATTTACTTTTTCAAAGAATAGTTTTAGCTTTAAGCTTTACATGATGCCGGAGACATATGCACCGTCTCCGGTGTCATGTAAAGCTATTTTTCTTAGTATATATAATTCCAAAAAGATTGCGCATATTCATATTTTGATAATACTCTATAAAAAGTTAAGCCAATAACAGAAGACGATTTCGATAAATTTGTATGAGTCGCAATTCCTGATCCAAATGTCAATCTATGAAACTGTTTCTTAGTGCGTGGTACATGGTCTGTGTGGGACAATAAATCCCAATTAATCATGTATGAAAAACGGGAAATCTTCCAAAATTTATCCTAAGAAATTTTGTGAAAAAAGAAAACCAAAATCGATAACATTTTTATTTTTACTAAAAAGATTATGATATCGATTTCATTTAAAAATAGATATTATAATTATAAAAGATCAGATTACGGTCCAAGAATACATAAAAATGGTTTTTCCATCAATAATAAATGGATAGTTATAACTATCTGCAAATTAAAATGCTCAAATTAACTTAGAAAAATGTTCTTCAGTACAAGCGTTGATCATTTTCAAATGGATTGTCAGAGTCAAAGGACAGTTAGACTTCCTGTAAATTTAAAAAATGAACGGAAAGTAAAATATTCTGAAAATTCGAAAAAATCATTAAATGAACTTTTAAATGAACAAAACGAAACACAATTGACGGAATATTTTATTCTCAATACAGATTATTTAAATACCCTTTAAAAAAAAATAGATTAATTTTATGTCAGGAAGATCTTATCATGCATGAACATTTTAATCAATAGTTAACTTTTGGAAAATTATTTTCAAAAACTGTAATAGTATTTAAAAAAATAAAAATTTGAAAATTTTTTTTGCATTCTTTTAATTTAAAACTCTACTGGAGTGAATTTTTTACATGAATTAATTAATAAAATGAATTAGTTAAAAAATAACTCATTTTTTTTTAATTCATTTTTTTTCTTGTTTTTGATAATTCATTTTTTTGGATTAACAATTAAAAAACGCCGAACAATTAACAAACGCTTTCTTGGGAACTAAGTTTTAAAAAATGAGTTAAAAAATAATCGCGGTAAATTTCTTTTATTAGTTGAATTAATTAATTAATTAATTAATATATTTTACTTATTTTTTAAGGTGACTTTATTTTAATTATTTTATTAACGGCGTAAGTATTAAAAAATTAATTTTAGATGAAAGAGTATTGATAAATCTATAAAGCGAATAAATCAATAAATAATCAGGTGTATAAAATATTTTTACCTGATCACCGTTATTCGGTAAATTTCCAAAAATATTTTCGGAATATATTTGGACGATGAAATTATTTATTTATTTATTGAATAGAATTAACCTCCAATTTTGGAGAAGTAAATATAAAATTAAAGTAAATTAAATTAAAGTAGCGTTTCGAAGGCCAAATTATGCTTCTTATCTACCTAAACAAAAATTTGGATAAAAATTTAGTCGAAAATTGATGATCAGGTAAAAAAATTTTAAACACCTTAGATTATTTATTTATCATCAAAAATTTATTTTTTAATAATTGCTGATTTACAGGGGTACTTGATGGATACTAATCGACACAAAGGGAAGATATAAAAATCATAGAGCCACATTTTGTCTTAATTAGTCACACTAAAGCTTTTTTTTGTGAACACACTTGTTCATAAAGGAACGTTAAGTAACATTCCAAAGACAATGTGATAAGTTGTCACCCTTAAGAAATATAAAGGTAAAATATTAGTATTTATTCGTCACTAATAAGGCTTAAAGGTATTAAATATATATATGTCTAAAGTGTGACTCTATTTTCTTTATTTTTTCCTTTGCGTCGATTAGTAACACTTAAGCATTCCTGTAATAAAACATTAATTAAAATAAAGCCAACTTAAAAAATAAGTAAAATTAATTCATTAATTAATTA